>CATIWO010428697.1:0-12235 GCA_949673435.1 Macaranga tanarius
TCTGATTTCGTATTTATTGGTGACGGTTCTCCTTTAAAGATTAATGCAATTGGAGATACCTTAGTGTCTGATGGTAATCATAAACTAATGTTACGTGATGTTTTATTGGTCCCACAATTAACAAGGAACTTATTGTTCATCAATCAATTGACAACATAATATCCATTGAATTGTGAATTTACTAATGAGTTATTTTGTGTTAAGGAATGAGCAACAGGACGAATCCTACTAAAAGGACAGTGCAAAGGAGACCTTTATGTTCTATTTAAGATGAAAGAGGCATGCTTCTCAAATAGGTAAAACTCAGGAATTGAGGAGTTATGGCACTAATGCCTTGGACATCTGCAAAGCTTTGCTATCAAGATTTTGCGTACAAAGAAGTTGATTAATGTTAATTCTAATAAAAAAGTTGATGTTGTTTGTGAAAGTTGTCAATTAGGCAAACTTAGCAAGTTACTATTTAAATTATCTAGTTCTATTAGTACTGATATTTTTTAGAAAATTCATTATGACATTTGGGCACTAGCCCCTGTTTTGTCTCTTAGAAAATTTTGGTCTTATGCATGTTTTGTTGATGATTATTCTCATTCTATGTGGATAATTCATCTTCGTATTAAATTTGAACTTGTTGATGTTTACTTGGAATTTGCAAATTTTACGTAGCATCAATTTAACAAGAAAATTAAAATTTTTCCATATTGATGGATGAGGTGAGTTTGTAAACAAAAGGCTTGAGTTACATTTTCAGCAACAAAGAATCATTCAACAACTCTCTTGTCCTTACACTCCTGAACAGACAGGCATTATTGAACGATAACACCGCACTATTAGAGAACTTGGGATGACTATGATTTTTCATAGTGGAGTACCTAAGCTTTTATGGGTTGAAGCTTTCACTACAATAACCTTTTTAATTAATCGGCTGCCATCTTCTTCTCTAAACCTTGATACTCCTTATTTTCGCTTATATGGATCTCATCCCAATTACTTTATTTTATGTGTTTTTGGATTTAGATACTATCCCTACACTTGGGATACAAAGACAAATAAATTTGATGCTAAAACCGTTCCTTGTATTTTTGTAGATTATAGTGACAAGCATAAAGGGTATCGGTGTTTTGATACAAAATCGCATAGGATGTTTATTTCCCGACATATGGTGTTTGATGAAAATAACTTTCCATGCAAAAAGAGAGAGAACCCACCATCTTTAATCACTTGTTTCACTGATTTTTTGGCTTCCTCTTCAACGATTCCTAAAGATCAGACTCCTGTTTCAATAATAGATGCATCACCTCATTTTTCATTACCATATAATATCTTGAATGAATAATCACCCACACCTGATCCAATAGTCGATGTCAGCTTTAATTCTCCTTCAAACTCTGTTCATGATCACTCACCTGTACCTCCATAACCAGATGTCATAGAATCATTGCCTGAGTAGAATAATTCAATGGATCACACCTTACTTCCCTGAAGATGATAACACAACATCCGAGACATGTAGTCCCTCTTCTATTTTTTCTTCCTTAAATTCTGAATCCTCTCTAAATGTTGTATAGGTTTAACCGACATTTCATCCTATGATTACGAGAGCTAAACATGGTATTTACAAACTGAACCCACAATATGCTCTTCTTCTTGAACGTGGTGATATTCCCAACAAACCACGTAGTGTCAAATTTACATTACAACATGATGGTTGGAGATAAGCAATGCTTGAGGAACTTGATGCACTTCACAAAAATCAAACTTGGACTTTGGTACCTCGAGGATCTCATATGAATGTCGTAGGCTCGAAATAGGTGTTCAAAGCTAAATTGAATGCAAATGGTACTCTTGGTAGACTAAAAGTCAAGCTCATTGTAAAAGGATATCATCAAGTTGACAGTATATACTACATAGAAACTTTTTCTCCCATTATCAAACCAAGTACAATTTGATTAGTTCTTAGTCTAGCCTTAGTTTGACATTAGGACATTCAGCAACTTGATGTTAAAAATGCATTTCTTTCTTAGTCTAGCCTTAGTTCGACGTTGGGACATTCAACAACTTGATGTCAAAAATGTCTTTCTTCATGGTTATATAAGAGAAGATATTTTTATGGAATAACCACCTGGTATGCATGATCTAAATTTTCCCTCTCATATTTATAAACTTCAAAAAGCTTTATACAATTTTAAGCAAGCACCGAGAACCTAATTTAATTGATTTAGCTCTTTTTTACTTAAACATGTTTTTTTTTGTAGTTTGGCCAATCCATCTCTTTTTATTTTGCACTCATCACTTGGTACATTAATTTTACTACTTTATGTTGATGACATGCTTTTGACAGGATCTAGTTCGATATTACTTGATGATTTTGTCAAACTCTTGCACTCTGAATTTGCCATGAAAGATCTTGGTCCCATACACCATTTTCTCGGGATTGAAATTCAATAGTGTAATAATACTCTACATCTTTCTCAAGCTCACTATGGTTATTCAATTCTTGATAAAGCTCAAATGCTTGATTGTAAGCCTATGTACACACCAATGGAGTAAAAAACTAAAGGACTTACTAATGAAACTCCTTTCTCAGATCCTTCCTTTTATCGCAACATTGTTGATGCACTTCAATATTTGACGCTTACCAGGCCTGACCTTTCTTTTTGTGTTAATTATGTCTCTCAATTTATGCAGTCACTAACCCTTGCTAGCATGAAAATGGTTTGTCGTATCTTAAGATATGTCAAAGGCTCCATTAATTTGGGTTTACATTTAACTAGTGATACTACACTTGATCTTTATGGTTTTTCTGAAGCAGATTGGGCAGGTTGTCTAACTACAAGGCGATTAACAACTAGCTTCTGTACTTTCTTGGGGCGAAACATCATCTCATGGTGTGCTAAGAAACAACTAACAATTTCTCACTCAAGCACTGAGGCCGAGTATCACGCCATGGCCAATACAGCTACAGAATTAACTTGGCTTACATTTCTTTTAAGTGATCTTCGTGTTCCTCAATCGCATCCACCAATTCTATTTTGTGATGATTTAAGTGCATTATATATGACTATTAACCATGTGTTTCATGCTCGCAGTAAGCACATTAAATTGGACTTCTCGTCAAATTGCGAATATCTTTACTAAGCCTATATGTGTAAAGCATCCTTACGCCACTTTTGCAGTAAACTCTACCTTCGACCCTGGCACAGTTTGAGGGAGGCTATTAAATATAATCCGCCTAATAACCAGCTTGAGTCCATAATATGGAGTGATAAGGAAGGTGATAAGGCCATTGACCAAGATGTGGTTGTCATACCAAAAATAAAAGAAACGTGAAGAGTAATTAAAGGAGTCATATTGGGATCAAATCACTTCCGAATGGCAAGTCAATTGAGCAATCTTTTCCCTTAAAAATAGCTATGTAACATCATTAAGATAGGCATTAAATCTGTAGAAGATCACTGCTGATATTATTCTTCCCTTCTTTGTATATCTATCATTAGTTGTAAGCCTATATATAAAGCAATAAAATAGAACTCTCTTCTCACGTTTTTGTTGAGAAGTTTTCCTTCAAATCTTGCTAGCTTCATATTTTCTTTAGTTAATTTATTTAAATTGATTGTTATACTTGGAGAGTTGTTAGATTGTGCACATATAGATAGCTACAGAGTCACTGTTTAGAAAGGTCAGAGTTGTGGAGCTTTTAATTCGTATACTTGGTCTTCCCATGTGGTCTAGACTCTCATGTATTCTTCTTCATCTTCCCATGTGGTCACAGTTGTGAGATTCTATAAAGCTACTTGGCTTAGATTTCATTATCATTATACATATGTTACAAGTGAATGCTTCTTATCAACCAGCTGTTTCTTTTCTAGTACATGGAATTTTCCATTGATGAAACCTCATTTATCATCAATCTATGGTTACTTGCTAATTTTAGGGCTTATTTGGCTAAACTGTTGTTGATAGCTGGTAGCTGTTAACTGGTAACTGATAGTAAATTAGTGTTAAGTATTTGGTAAAATTAGTAAAAGTTGTTGATGTTTATATATTTAATAACTATTATAGATATTAATTAAGTTTTTTATAATTTTTAAATTTTGTACTCATTATTATTTAATTATTTATATATTGAATTGTATTCAATTATATATATATATATATTAATATTTTAAATATTAAAAATAATATAAGTACATACAATAAAGTTATATAATAATATATTTTCAGTCACAGAGCAACATAAATACGAATTATGTTCTTGCCTAATATTATGTGAAAAATATTTTATAATTTCATAAAAAATAATTGTTTACTTGTGCTCAAAACTTGACTTAGAGTCTTCAAATCTATATATATTTAAGAAAATGATTTGTTCACATAGAATGTATTGTGTTTTACTCTTTCAATGAGTGACATAAATAATTAAAAAAAATATTTTGACTTTAAACAGTAAAATATAATTCAAATATTACAACTAACTCTCTAAGTATCAAAAATTTAGTGGTAAAATGTAATATAATTGTAAGAAAAAATAAATTTTATTTCATAAGAAATGTAAAAAATAAATTTTATTTTTTTAGTAATTATTTTCAATATTTGAGAGTCATAAGAAATCTTATTAGACGATAAAACTTTTAGCATCTGTTTTTTTTTCATACACAAAATTTGAATTCAAAATATTACTACATAAACTAACAAATGTCGGTACAAATCTTATATTTAATTAACTGTGCCCTTAAAATATAGATGTGTGAAAACTGGCGTGGGGTATTGGAACTTCTAAATGCTTCACAAGAGAGTGCCTGAATCTCGAATCTAAAACTTTTACATGTAAATATACCATATAAGATTCCAATTAGTTAAAGGCCGCATGTTCCATTCTACTGATCAAAACAACAGTTTGATGATACGTTTTGTTACCCAGTTTGATGAGGCAAATGGGATAAGAAGAATATTGTTGTCATATGAACTGATGGGAAATAAAAAGATGGGAGTGGGCCATTAATTATTTTTCACCTAGTGGTAAACTATGACCTCAGAAAGTTGTAGATTTGAAAGAGTTATGGATTAGTGAACTGGAATCACAATGAGAGTGAACTACAGGACCAAACAAAGCCCTTGAAAAAAAGACAAAAAAAAATTTGTCAAATTATATTTTAGGATTCCATATTTCAGGGAGCCTATATTTTATTTGGAGTTTTTTTATAATTATCGCAACTCGCAATTTGTCAAATCACGAGAGGAAGCGTTTTCTTTTTAAAAACATCCACAACTTTTGCTAAACTTTCGTATTAGCGTAACTATTGCTGTTATTCTTCTCCACAACTTTTGTTAAACTTTTGCACCTCCACCTCTCTTTTTTAATCTTTCTTATCCCTTCTGTCTCCCTGATTTATACATAATTATCATTTAGGAAAATTTGCAACAAAATATCTTGGAACTTTATACTTTAATAGTACACAAATATTTTGGAATTTTATGATTGGAATTTTATGATTTCATAATCTTAGAATTTTATGATTCGTAATCTTGGAATTTTATGATTTCAAAAAACAACAAATCACAAACAAAATCAAAACCAAAAATAATAATTAAGGTATTTAAATTATAAAAAGAAAAAAAATGAGAATATTTGTGTATATTTTTCAAAAAATAATAGTTAGAATTTACATATATATTCTTAAATATGCAACAATCATATATATTTTTCTGACGTATTTAATATATAATCTTAATAAATTTTTATATAATTTTAAAAATAAATAATTTTTAATTGTCATGTCATGTAATTCGTGATATTTTTAACAAAAAATAATTGTTAAAATATTTTCTCATTATCTTGAATGTTAATATTTTAATGATTATCAATAAGTTTTTGTAATGCTCTTTTTAAATTATTTTTTCTATTACTTATGCTCTTTTCATGGACAATTATGAATATAAAATTCTCTATAATAGATTTTTCTTATATCCATAAAAATTCTATTTTATATATAAATTATAAAGAATATAAAATTAACCAGTGAAAAAGTGTATAAAATTCGCATTAATATTTTCTTTGCAAGAGAAGGTGAGGATTCAATCCCGACAACAATGGAGCCAAATCTTATTCTTTCAGACAACCTTTAGGAACTGGGCTTAACTTCAAATGTTCATAAGTACACAGAGTTGCTAAAAGAGAATTAAATATAAATATTTACAATCCAGCATTGAAGCTTGAGTTGTTTCATGAAAAATAATCATATGGATATGGTGATACCCAGATAACTCAGGCAACGTTTGCAGTGGAGGAAAGCGAGAGAGATGAAACAGATTCTGTGTGTATGTGCACAAGTGCTATAAGGCACCAAATTAAAAGTCTGCTTTCAGCCAATTGATCCTATCTGCAGGTAATCATAGTCATGTCATTTGATAAATGGAGATCTTTATGTACTGCCAAGATTCAATAAGGAGGAATTAATGTTATTTATGATTCCAACTTAATTCCAAGGCCAAGGGATGCATGTATCACTGTGCTCACTAGGCTACCTGCAAACAAAAAGAAATTTTATCCATTATTTGTCTTTATGTGTATCGGTGCCCAGACGTACATAATTCTGAAATAAGCAGGAATTTTTTGAAATGGTGAAGCAGCAAGTTAACACACAATCACACAATTAAAATAGTATATATATACCTCACAAAAAAATAGTGCATATATATAGAGGAACTTGATATTACACCAATTCAAAAAAATACAGAAAAAAATTGAAGTCCTAAATAACTCCTATCATAGTAGTAATGAGCAACTTGGGTTCGTCCTAAATGAGTTTTGAACAGTTGTGAGTGTTTTGCTATGGCTAAAGCTTTCGTATTAGCGTAATTATTGCTGCTATTCTTCTCCACAACTTTTGCCAAACTTTTGCACCTCCACCTCCACCTCTCTTTTTTTTTTTTCTTTCTTATCCCTTCTGTCTCCGTGATTTATACATAAATATCATTTAGGAAAACTTGCAACAAAATATCTTGGAACTTTATACTTTAATAGTATACACAAATATTTTGGAATTTTATGATTTCATATTTTTTTTTTTGTATGTAACTATTCTTGTGGTAAATTAAGACATTTGACTTGTATTATTTACTGTTCACGTGATTTAATTATATTGTTGTTGATTTTAAATAATTCTTATTAGTATTACTAAAAAAAATATAAATGATTATATTGACATAATATATACATGTTTAGCTAGTTTGCTTTTTAATTTGGAGAAACACATACTTTACCCCTTATACTTTAAGTTTTTACTTACATTGCCCCCTGTAAAAAAAATTGGCACATTGCAACCCTCTACTTTTATTTACTGGCAACAACTCCTTTAGCGTATGATTTCTTTGTTTATTAATATTGTTGACTTTATCTTTCACCAAAAAAATATAAAACTCAATTAATTTTGTTAATATTATAATTTCTGTTAGATTTCAAATAATTTTAAAACTCAATTGAATATGAATTAGATAAATTTTTTAAAAATATTTCTTTAATTAGGTTATTTTATAATAAATATTTGAACAATAATATATGTGAACATATTTTTATTAATAATTTTAATTGTTATAATAAAATATAATTAATTTAAGATAAAATATAATAAAAAAATTTCTATTCTATCTTAAATTAATTATATTTTTATAATAACAATTAAAATTATCAATTAATTATGTTTTATGTTTTTTAATTTTAAATTTTCTTGAAATTATTTTAGCAAATTATATAGTTATTATAAAGCTAAATAATAAATATAAGTCATAAATAAATAAATAAATAAATAAATGTTATTTATTTAAAATATCAAAAATAACATTTTTTTTTATAGTTTTAAGACTGAAATGTAAAAAGAAAAGTTTTATTTTAAAGGTTAACTAACAAATAAGACTAACGAAAAGGTTTTTTTAAATTTGATAAAACTTGATTGTAAAAAAAAAATTATTATAAGACTTAATTGAAAAAACGATATAATTTATACGATTTGTTGGATTATATACACCCATGACTTAATATGTTTAAGTTTTCAATATGGATATAATAGAATCCTAATAAAAGTGTACTTTCTACTCTTTTATTGAGAATGGGTGTTATGTTTTGTACGTAACACAACACAACACAATTCACAGAAACCTCTTTGCAAAAATACATCAAAAATACTCTGTGTATTTTTCTCCCATTCTAGTTCATCCTGGTGGTATTTAGATTATGAAGACAATAACCTTTGCTCTAGTAGTCAAAGCTTCGATCAACATATTTACTATGGTTTTTGCTGCAGGAGAAAAGGGTCAGTGATCTTTACTCTATTGTGATTTATTTCCCCTCTTTTCCTTTACTATGGTATCAGAGTATGTCTTCATGATTTAGTACCATTGACATGATATTGTTGAAAATTAAATTGAAAACATAATTTTCGTCCATTGGTTAATACACTGCAATTTATGAAAATCTGTGTTTTTCTGTCCTGTAGTGCATATACATGTTTTTATTTTTAATTTAATGTACAAAATTAATATCACTATTAAGGAAGGGGTATTTGTAAGTTTTGACCTTACCAATGAGACAAGGACACCTGAAAATCCCCTACCGCAAAAAGTCTGGACGCCTGAATCGACCGGGAAGGCAGAGCATGGCTTGCACGCGCTATCGTCGGCGAGTGAAGCAAAGGCTCCACTTAGCAAATGAACAAGCCACATGGCATGAGCTGATTGGTAGCTCGAGCCACGTGGTCCAATAGACTTCAGCCACGTGGCAGAAGCATTAAGTCGACATCCACGTGGCAAATGACATGTCTGCCATGTCAGCTCTTTTGACCAATCATGGGTGACATGTGTCTGCCACGTGGCAGACACATAAGCATGCTGGTGACACGTGGTGGTGACGTGGCCGCCGAGTTAGCACTTAAGACCAATAGCATGTCGACACGTGATGCGACATAGACCAATCACATTGTGACACGTGGCATCAATAAAAAATATTTTTTGCCTCGTGCGTGTGAGGGCACGTGTGGCCTGTAGAAAACTCCATTTTTGATCTCATTTTTTCTATTATGCATATTTTATTTTTCTTGATTTTTTGGAATAATTATTATAAATTTTTGAGCATGCAGAAAATAATTTTTAATTTTTTCTTATTGTGAAAAATATTTAATTAGTTAAATATTGTTCAAAAATAATTTATGAAAATTAGAATTTTAAAAAATGCATTATTAGAATTTTTTATTGTCTCAATGCATAATGATATTAATTGAAAATAAGTTTTCAATTATCCTTAGATTATTACTTTGTGTAATAAAATAAAATTTTTTTTCTAAATTGTGTATAGAAAAGGAGTCATTATGCCAGTACCCACAGTCATTAGGAATGACTATCATCTAAAAAGGGTCCGTCATCTTACAAAAGCGATTCGTAAGATGAGGATAAAAACTATGAGGCATTATGATGACATTGATGCATTAATTGAACATATCGTACGTGTCTATAGAAAGATGCAAAAGTGCATTTTACGTGGTGGTTACTCTCAAGGCCGTGACCTAGATAGTTTTATGTCTGATATGATAAAGACCCTTAATCATAGGGATAATGGGCAAATGTTGCATCAAGCGTGGGTTAATGAGATTAATCACAACTATTTAGATGTTATAAAAGCATTCTTGAAAATCATATCAAGACGAGGAGTGATGAGAATAGTTCTTCCTCTTGAAAGCATGGTCGTAAGAAGTGGACGAATTGTGAAGCGTCTACAATACAAAAGGGAAATACTATACTTTGTCCCTTGTGCACTCAAGTATATACTATATGAGTCTTACCCTTTATTGGGCATTTACCTACCTAAAGCGACGGTTCCTTAAAATAGTTTTAGTAACTATTGTTTTAGTGATATTATTTGATATTTAGTACATCATTATTTCAGTTATGATTGTTAGATTTGGATGTTTATTTATGGTTTTGCTTTCTTTTATAATTTTTTAATAAATGTTTGAGATACATGTTATCAATAAATACAATTTCTTATTTTGCTTATTTAATTGCGTTTATTTGCAATATTTGAATGTGTTTATTTATTGCATCATTTAAAATTGTTATGCAAAGGACCAATAGTATGATCATAAAACTTTAGAGTTAGAGAACTTAAAAGTTTGATCCAATAATCTTTACTACTATGTATAAACTTTTAACTAGTAGTATCAAACATTAGAACTTGGATGGTAATTGGAAACTTAGTGACCTCTTCGATTCTAGGTCTAGTGGGAGATTTTATTGGCTAATATGTTGGATGCATATTAGTTATATGTATTGCTTGTTCTCCTAACGAAGTGCAACTATTAATCATTGAAGATCACGAGGATTAACAATGACAACTGTCACCAAGTTCGTTGTTACTGAGCTGAGCTTAACAAGACCTCAAGTTAAATGGGGACAATTATGAGGTCTGGAGCATGAAAATTCAATATGTACTTGAAGAATAAGAGGTTCTTGACATGCTCAACATTATTATGACTGAGCCTGAGGATGGATCCACTATCCAGCATAGAAGAGATAGAGAGGCATACCAAACTTGGAATAAGAAGAATTCTTTTGCTCATATCATTCTACTTAGCGCAATGGATGATGACATTGCTAAGCAATTCAAAAGGTATGAGAATGCAATGGAACTTTGGAATGCTTCAAGGGAGATGTTTGGAGGTGTGTCCTTGACTAAGCTCCGCTCATTGACCATTAAGTTTGACACCTACAAGAAATGCCCTAATCATATAATGAAGAAATATCTAAGAGAGATGTCCAATATGATTAGTGAGTTGAATGATGCTAGTTATGTGTTGACCGAGGAGCAAAAGATTCAAGCTGTCATTCGCTCTTTGCCCAACAGTTAGAAGTACATGAGGATGCACCTAACACACTCAAAGAACATAAGGAACTTTAAGGATGTTGTACGATATTTGGAGTTAGAGGAAGATCAACTTGCGTCGGTTAAAGTTAATGCACAACTGCATTACGCTTAAGGAACCTCATCTGTTGGAACAAGTTCCAATAATAACAAGCGCAAGAATCAAGGCAAAAGGAAGGCTAAAGGGCCTAAAAAGCAAAAGCAAGGACATAAAAAGGAGAGAAGGTTAAAGAACAAGAGAAAGACCAATGTTGCATGTGTGAGGTCTTACAACTGTCAACAAAAAGGGCACTATGCAAAAGATTACACTGAGCCTAAGAAGGTACATCTTATTTACTCATATGTGAGTGAAGCTTGTGTATCTAGTTCTCTATTCTTAACTGAATTTAATCATTTATGGGTTATTGATTTAGGAGCAATCGACCATGTAACGAAGGATCGTGACACCTTCATAGATTTTCAACGAGTACCTGACGGAGAGAGATGTTAGTATAGATGTGCCCTAGGGCCATTATTGTATGTAGAAATTATATATTTATCCCTATGGCAATAAAATATTCATTTAAATCAAAGTGTTTGTTTATTTGAGTATTTACCCTTAGCATTATGTTGAATGAGTTTATTATCAAGAGTTGATAATATGAGTGACAAACTCATTTGGTACATATGCTATAAATGTTCGTAGTCATTGGATTAATATATGGGTACTATTAATCCCTAGACTATCACCTCTGTCTATTTTCCTTGATCGGTATATGATATCGATAGTGGGAGGTAGTGAGTCTCATGCTACTTGATATGAGATATCATAATAGACATGTGGATACTCATGTGATGGGTGGATCGAACATGTGACGTAAGATTTGTGATTGCATGAATATTCACTTTAGTCAACAATCACAATACAATCTTGGACATAATGGTGCATATGGTCCTTTGACCTGAGGTGACAAGGTCATCCATATATGGTTGGTTAGAGTTTATTACCGCTTACATACTTGTGCTAGCCATGCATGGGTATATAGCGTGTGATGGCTCTAGTTGGTTATATGTAGGGATGAGTGATTGGCCAAGATGGAATTCATTACCTGGAGTGAAGCGGGATAAGATCCTATGCTATCTAAGTTATTCTTGATGAATAAGTACCTGGCCAGGTCAAACTTGACTTACCCGAAAAGAGTTTCGATTCTAGAAAGAGTTTCTAGTAGAAGTCTTGTTTTATCAAGAATTAAACTTAAGATGAGGTCATATGATTGAGGCAATTGGAGTTTGACTAAACCGTGACTCTAGCCAAAATTGGGATCTTGTAATGAAGGGACATTTAGTGCA
>CATIWO010428739.1:0-26125 GCA_949673435.1 Macaranga tanarius
AAGAAGAAGAAGCACAAAAATACTTACGTTTTGGGATTATGAAACCGCCAAATAGTAAGTTAATCACTATAAAAAGACTGCCGATCGTTGATGAAGCAACCATGGTTTGGAAGATTGAGGCAATAAGGCGAAACATGGATACTGATGTTAGATGTACCACAAAAAGTAGAAGAAACTGGCGGAAGAACCTGAAAAATGCAGCAAAAAAGTGAATGAGAAGATAGGATATCCCAAAAGCATGCCAAAGAGAATAAGGTTATGAGATCCATCGCACTCTATATATCTTCTTTGTCCTGAGAACAGAACTCCACAGCCAGGACTTACCTTCCAGCCTCAGGACTGAAACCTATAACATAGTAAGTGAGAGATGTCCAAAGAGCAGCTTCAAGGAATGAAACTGGAATTTTAAGAATAGTAGCAGGAATCACGTAGGCCCATGCTGGGTAAAAGTAGAGCTCTTTCTGTTTATGGAAAACTGCAAGTCTTGTGACAGTCATCTGCAGCTCTGGAGATCCATTAACAAGTAATAGTAGGAGCCCATAGAATATAGCGCCCATGTAATCATTTGCATGGATCACATCAACACCCAATCTAGTGCGTAGTAGAACGGTCATTCCTATTGCAGCAATGATCACCAGCTGGAAAAGAGAGAATCAACATGGGGGAGAAATTTCAATAATTAAGAAAGGGCCATACATAAACTTATTGTTTATGAGTTGTGTAGAGCAGCTCTAATTTCAAACATATATATATAATAAAGCTACCTGTACAGCTTTGAACACGTATATGAAAGAATTTCTCTTCATAAGAAGAAATTCCCTCCTGGTGCAAGCCTTAAACAGTTCCAGCTTCGGTAATGAGTAGTTTTTGAAGGATAAAGCACCCCTGTGGCTTTCAGACTTATCAAATGGCTTTGAGAGCTCCTCGTTTAGCATCTGGCCGAGCTGACTTTCTCTGAATTTCTTAGCAAATTGATCAACAGAAACATAATTGTACTGTAGGTCCGTGTGGCACCAGTATTGTGCTTGATCGTTTTTGGAGATAACCTGGCGAAAAGTAAGTTGTTAATGTGGCTTCTCTTTCTCTTAAGCAGTTAATTCTGAAAAAAGAACTTGAAACTTCAAAAAGCCTACCTCTTGAAGGAAGTCAGCAACACCTTTTCTTTTAGGGCACCTAAATCCACAGTCCTCAAAGAAGTTGCAAATATTAAGGCATGGACCATGATACACAATCTTGCCTTCTGCCATCAGAACGACATCATCAAATAGATCAAAGGTCTCTGGTGCTGGCTGAAGAAGTGAAATCAACGCTGTAGCATCAGTAATATGCACCAACTGCTGCAGACAAGATACAATCTGGAAAGTGGTGGAGCTATCTAAGCCATTTGATATTTCATCCATGAACAGTGCTTTTGTAGGTCCGACAATCATCTCCCCTTTGAAAAGAGCAAGGAAATAATTCATGGAAGAAAACTGGCAATTATGCTCAACTTGAATTCAGTACAACAATTAAACTACCTGTAGTCAACCTTTTCCTCTCACCACCAGAGATACCCCTTCTCATTGCGTCTCCAACCATTGTATCTGCACAAATATCAAGTCCAAGTATCTGAAAGAAAAAGGAACAGTAAATAAGTCTCCAGACAAGTCATGCTTCAATAGTAAATAAGCCAGGATAATATCCAGAAAACATCAGCTCTGAAATAAACTTAGCAAACTACCTTCAAAATGTAGTCTGTCTGAAGGGTACTTTTCAGTCCTTCAAGTGATACTGCCTGCCATGGAGAGTTCAGTTTCAAATTAATAAAACAATTTCCCATATTTGGAATGTCATTTAACCTTTTCAAAAACAATCATTCAACTTTTCACCGCAGGAGACAAAAAAATATATATATGAGACATGGTTAAATAGGTACCTTCATGTAAGCATCCACATCAGGATCTGGAACTATCCCTGCCTGCTTCTCCCTTCTACTGACTTCCGTCATGATCTCTTTCATGCAAGAACATCGAATTTGATGCAGGAAGATATTAATTAAGGAAAAATAGATATTAGCCTAAGCAATTTTAAATAAATTTCACTTTTGAAGCCACCAAGTTCTATCTTCTAATTGAAACCAATTAGGCTGCGATTTTAAACCAGTGCTGATATAATTTCTCTAGCTGACAGAAAAGTGGGGCTTTCAAAGTTAAAATAGAAATTTAGCTTGTGTAGCTAGAGAAAGGTTACCAGCTCGGCTTCCAATGCCCTGACATTGAGCAGAAAAATCAATTACTTCCCTCACTGTCATCTCTGGAATATGTAGATCATATTGGCTGATATATGCTGAGGTCTTCTGAGGAACAAACTCTTCCAATCTGTATCCGTTGTAAGATATTTCTCCTTTAACCTGTTGAAGAATACAAAAATATGGATTAAATTTTGTAAAGACGCGTCACTGTAGTTTCAGTTTCCAATTTAACACTAAAGCAACCTCAAGAGAATGGCTCAATTTTCCGGACAGGGCTAACAACAATGTGGTTTTGCCGCAGCCTGGGGGACCAAGCAACAGAGTCAATCTACAAGGAAGAAGAAGTGATTTGTTCAATAACCAGCCCTTTGCTGTGCCTTAATTTTTTGCATTTCATGCAACCAGGAGAAAAAAAAGGGTTCATCTGCTGACTAAACCTGTGCAGACATAAGATTACCTTCTTGGCTTAATAATGCCATTGACATCTTTTAGGATGCTAATCTTGGCTTCTTGTTTTGACCAAGGTGGAGTTATAAGCTCCTGTGACAAGCAGAGAGCTCAAATGGAATTAGGACTTCACAAATTTGATCAGTAATATGTTTGAATTACATGAAATTGTATGAAATCAGCTTCTATTGTTAAATTAGAAGCCAGTCACTTCAATACATTAATGCGTTGTGACAAAATAATTAAGGCTTAGTTTTGTTGTTACTTACAGAAAGCATACTCTTAGCAGTATTCCAAAGAGTTGGGAGAGAGCTTCCATGTACGACCTTGCACTCTGCCTCAACACACAGATTTCTGTATCTCACTTCCACAGTTGGAAACTCTACTCCAACTCTGAAAGCATAAGGTGTCTAATTAGAAAGCAGTGATACAGACAAGTAACTGTGAAATGCAGCAAGTTTAATTTCTAGCCAAGGAGTAGTGCCAGTAATTAACTGATGCGACTGGATCAACAGTTGATATTCTTGACTATTTGTTCACAAACAAACTAAAATGACAGGATGGACATTATGTTGTATATGTATGCTTTGAAATATTACTGTGGAGAACTAACTAACTAACTAACTGTATACATCTACATATGTTTAAAGAGGCAAAAGGGGTAAACAGGAAGATTAATAATTACTTATCGATCCTTTTCCTAAGTTTCTTGAGTAATCGCAGATTATCATGCTCGATGCGTTGGATGAGCTTCGCTATGAAAATTTGGCGCTGTTGAGGTCCAAGAGTGGCGACATCAACTATTCTTTTGCCTTGGCCATGTCCATTAACATTAGGAGCTGGTGTTTCCTCAAATAGAGCAGTAGTGATCCGTCTAAAGGTAGGTTATCTCTCAACAGCAGCCCATTGCAACTGAACTTGTTCATCATCAACATCGTCATCGTCATCGCTATGATGTTTATCAGATGAAGGAATGCTAGAGGATGACCTTATGCTTCTTCCCAACTCTGCTAACTCAATCCTGAATGACTCAATTTCATCAGGACCTACCAGCTGAGCCATTGTTGGAGAAGCTCATCAGATTCAGAGAGAGTTGTAGATAAAACATAGTAAAATAAGTTTAGCGTAGTTGGAAGCTGCTGAGGCAATGAAATGCGTCAGACATAATAAATTTGTTGCATTGCAGCAAGCAAACTGCTGTGTTTATTTGTTTTGTTTTTTAAGAAAAAAAAGAAAGTCAAATAAAGTGAATAGAGTCCTCAAATAATGCATTTCCGCCTCTTGAAGCAATCAGCAAATGCAAATGGAAATTGTGTGAGGAGGCAACGCTCCTACGCATCATCCTGAAAAAGATGGACAATATAATACATATATATGTGTAGAAGGCAGCGGCAAGATTAATTTGGTCACCTACATTTGTAATCAGATCCAATCAACCAAACCATGTATGGCATCGTTTGACTTTGTGAAATTACTACAACAAAATATATAAAAATCCTAAGAAGTACAAGTAGGATCATTATATTATATTAATTTCATTTTCAATGCTAAATTGAAAATTGGAAACAAAAATTAGATAAAAAAGAAGACGTTAGAACAAGCACCTGGGTTGCAAGTTTTGGACCCGACACACCGAGCCCTAAGTGCGGTTCTTAAAAACGAGATAAAAGGGCTGAGAACTGAAGAAGAGGGAGGGTTGAAAGAAAATAATATGGACAAGGATATAATATCATGGATCTTGGAAGTAGTTCTGCGAGGAGAGCAAGTGGAAGATCATCTCATCAAAAAAATTCTTATGAATCCACATTTCCCTCTCCGCAACGACAATTTCCGCTTCAAAAAGACCTTGCTTTTGAGGTCCCTCGATTCCCAAATTACCGACGGCTCCGTCTCTGAAGCTCTCCTCGATTCTTTTGAGGCTATCGAAGACCTCGACCGTAGCAACAACATTCTAATCACTGATTCCATGAAAGCCGCCTATTGCGCTATTGCCGTTGATTGCACCCTCAGGTACTTGTGGGGAAACCTCCATAAAACCACCTGCCAACCAAAGTATTTGGAGGCGGTCAAAAGGATTTGGGCCGGTAGAATTCGGAATTTGGAGAAGGCCAACAAGAGCCACCTGCTCACTCATGACTTGACCAACTATAAACTGGATATTGAGGCCGCACTTCTTGATTCCGATGTGCGTAAGAGACTGAAGGAGGCTAACACGCGAAATGATGCTTTGCTTCTCACCGGGGCTTACATAAATGAGGCAATGACATTAATGGGTCCTCCTTTTCTTGAATTGATTGCGAGGGCTGACAGGGAGGCTAAACAAAAGGCTCAGAAGGAGAAGAAAGAAAACGATTTTATGGCTGCCACAGACAAGAAACAAAAACAACTGAGTGCTGAGAAGGAGAAGGAAAAAAAAGAGTTGATGGCTGCGACTGCGACTGCGAGGGAGAAGAAAGTAATAGCATTTAGGGCCCAAATGGAGCTGAGGTCTGAGAGGGAGACGAACCAAAAGGAAGCCCCCAAAGGATTTACTGAGGAAAATGCTCAAGTGAGGGTCAGCACCGGGATGGAAGAGATGCAAAAGGAACCGAGTGAAGCAAGCACTGAGAGGGGGGAGAAAGAAAAAGCAGGCCCCAGCGCACAAGGAGTTGGCTGCATTGCTGATGCAGTTGCTGAATCTGATGGCAGTGGTGTGGCTGCGCGGGAAACTTTAGGATTGGCTAACTTGAGCAGTAAACTGATTGTGTCTGATAAGCCTGCAATGACAGACATAGGTGACCTGTTCTCTTCTTTAAAAATATTTCATCTTTTGAGTCTTATGTGTTTTCTTTGCAACTGTTTGATACATTTTTATGGATGTTGCTAGCTCTAATCATGCTTCGCTAGTGCTTCTCTTGCATGCGAGACCAGGCATTAGGATTAACTTGCATGTTTTGCCACTTTTCTTAATGACATAAATTGGGGTTTATGTTATGTGGACCACATCAAACAACAAAGTTGAATCTTGCGTTTTTTTTTTTTTTTTTGGTATGTTTTTAGATTTCTTTGGCCATTAAACAGAGGTTAATCAGATATTTTTGTACTTATCTTATACGGTTTGGAATTGTCTATGTTCTAGTATGAAGTATGAACTTTATGCAGTTTGCAACTGAGGCAGCTTGCTTAACTAAAAGGTTTATTGTGCCAAAGAGATTGGCTCAATCCTTAATGTTGTATTATCAAGACAAACGCATCATCTTTGTTGATGGTTAAGTTTGTTTGGACTTTCCTTTCCTATTTTTGCAGTATCTCATTATTATCTTATTTCATCCAGAAATTCAGAGGAAGATTGTGCTCCAAAAGCATAAGCATGTTGCTGAACGGCGGCGCACCAAAGGACGAGCTCGGATTACTGATTCCAATGACCTGGACTTGGACGTCTCTTCTAGCAAATTTGATACTTTGCCCACTCCTGAAGTGAAGCAAGCACAAGAAATGCTTAAATCTAGCTCTGTGGAATTGCATGCAGCAGTGGACGATCCTCTCCCCAATGCTTTACATGTAGCTGATACTGTACTTGCTGAAAGAGAAAGAAAAAACCCAAACCAGGAGAATTTGGTAGAAAAGCAAACTGGTGTGGATGTAGATGCATCTGATCCATCTACAAATGCTGTAACCACTGAAATGGCAAGTCATATGATGAGCGATGGCCGACTGCCAGAAAACCTTGAGGGGAAAGAAAATCATGGGCATGGAAAGAATATTTCAAAGTCTAGCTTAATGGATCGCAATAATACTGCTCATGCCTATGAGGTAAGGGAATTATTTTCATTTATTTTGATCTTCAATTTTAATCTCCAAATTAGATTTGTAAAAATGAGACCAATCGTTTCTACCATCAGATGATGTTTGTGTTCGTGCACATGTTGATATTGTGTATTCGTTTGCTTATATAATGGTAAAAGCTGGCGCACAAATTTGAATTAGTCTCTTGTAAAGATTCATGTGAACTGGGAAAAATTAAGTAATATTTGAGCCCTTCCTTTTTCCTTTTTCTTCAAATGATTTCCTTTCTATTTTTTATTTCATTGTGAACAAACTTATTATGATTCGTGGTTGTGGTTATTACGAGGACATGAAATACTTTCTTTTGCATTATGTTCACCTCATAGTTGTATTCTATACTTTATGGGATTTCACATTTTATGTAATTATATATAAGTGTACCTTTGCTTTGGATCTTTTTACAGTGGGATGATTCTATTGATGACTCACCAGAAGGAAGAATCAATCCCTCTGTTCGCCTAGACAGCCCAAAGAGAAAAGTTGCGTCTCCATTGAGAAAGTATGAGGTCCCAAATTTTAGTAAAAGAAGAAAAAAGAAGAGGTGGAGTGTGGAGGAGGAAGATGCCTTGAGAGAGGGTGTACAGAAGTATGCAATGAACTATACGATTTTCTAAAGATTTTTTTCTTTTTGGGTATAATATTTATCTATATATTTTTGTAATTATATGATGTAGATACGGGAGAGGGAATTGGAAATTGATTCTGACCTCCAAACGTGACATATTTGTGGAGAGAACAGAGGTAACATTTCTTTGCTTGGTTTTTGAATTTTTGTTGTATTCAACATTTAACATTTTTCAATAATTGTTGTAGGTCGATCTGAAAGATAAATGGAGAAACATGATGAGATGATGGGATGTGGATAAACCACATATTGCTTTTTGTCATCTTCACGTCCTATATGATGCATATATGTATAGATGTATGTGCTTTAGATTTTAGCCATCTTTGAACTCCTTTTGCACATGTGAATGGTTTTGGAATGTGAATGAAATGTATGTAGTTTGTATTAAATCATACATTGTAGCTATTATAGATTAGTATAGAGGGAGAATGATGCTCTTTTTGGAAGCCCTATTGATTGTATGATGAATGTAAAAAGCAATGACTTTGACCAATTATTGGGAGCTGGATTGCACATTTTGTTCAGGTTGTTTGAGTTTCTTGGTTGGAATCTCTGGTGCTGGTTTAGGTAAGTATCTGAGAAAAGACACTTGGTTTACGCAGATTATGGTTTACAGTGGAATATTTAAGCGTGAGTTAAAAGAGAAGGCACTTCAACTCGCGTCAACCGGAAAACTCAGTATTGTGCACTCAAAAATGAAAGAGAGAAAACTTGCAGCATTCAAAAGTACTTTACAAGAGACGGGCACCAATGTTGTACATGCATATGCAATCAATTTACAAGGGACGGGCAATATGCACAAAAGATTGTGGAAGCAATTTACAAGAGACAGTCAATCAGAAAAGAGTTAAGCCTAGGATGTAAACTACCCCGTCGCACAAAAGTTTGATACTACTAAAGTGAAACTAGAAATCAAACACCTTAAAAATAAAAACCACCTATTATTCGCTTAAAGAGCCATCAGCAATCATTCCCTGTTTTTCCTGCTCCAAGTAATAGATCTTGTCATTCATACCTTCCTTGTTGTATGCCTCCACCATGATAGAGTAGGTTCTTGAATCTGGTTGACATTGATTGTCCCTCATCCGCTTAAAAACTCTCTCCATTTCCATTAAATCCTCTGCCTTGGCACATGCGGATATAATTGCATTATAGAATGTGGTGTTCTCATTTACTTCAGACTTCGTAGCCAACTGCACACCGCTAATTACCTTATGGAAGAGACCTGCATTGGCATATCCATTGATTAGGCAACAAAACGTCTTGGTATCTGCTTTCATGCCCTCTGCTCGCATCTGATCAAATGTATACTCCATGTGTTTCGCATCCCCCGCCTCTGCAAAAGCTTCAATCACGTTGTTGTAAGTTGAGGTGGTCCAAGGAAATTGAAGCTTGCGCATATACTCCATTACAGATGACATCTTATCATACATCCGTTTCTTCCCATAAGCACCAATCAAAATATTGAAGGTGCGAGTTTCTGGTTCAATTCCGAAATTGCGGAACTTCTCATACCATTTCTCCATCAACTCAATGTGACCCTTGTTACCAAACACACTGAGGATGATGTTCATTGTCCAAACATCAGGCTTGCACTCTGTGCTCTCTAACATTCCGGAAAGCACTCTCTCCATCTGATCATACATCCCAGCCTTCCCATATCCACTTAAGACAATATTTTGAGTGACAGTATTAGCAGTGATCAATCTTTCATCCATTTCATGATATAAAGTCTCCACCAACTCAAATCTTGAGGCATCAACACAGGCCTTGAGTAAGGTGCTATAGGTGTAAACATCAGGCAAGCAACGGGGGAGGGTCTTCATTTGGTGAAGTACGGAGAAAGCCTCATCGATTAAATTGTTGCGGCAGTAAGCTGCAAGCAATGCAGTGTAAAGTTGAGCAGTGGGGTCTATGCCTTGTTCGACCATTTCATCGAAAAGTTGATGGGCACGTTGGGCCTGGCCAGTTCTGCCTAAAAGAACCAGGAGTTTCATGTAGGTTCCTTCTTTTGGGTGATAGAAAGGTTGTTCCTTTAGCATCTCAAACACCTGCACATCCAAATTGGAAGCAACCCAGTTGGCGGATTTCAACTTTAAAGAAAATTCAAATTGGGAAGAGCGAGTTCATGTGATAAAAGAAAGGTGAAGCAGGAAAAACCTCGAGGGCTTGCAACCACTGCTTCTTAAGAATGCGGTCGGACAAGGCTTCAGTAACAGTGTTGACCCAGGCTTTGGCTTTGTTCTTGCGGTCCAATTTCTTTTTGATATTCTTGATTGGGGTTCTTTTGGGAGCAGAGATCTCAGTAATTCCAGGGAATTCACCTCGCTTCCAGTGCTTCTTTGTGGGAGAAGCAGCAGCAGAGTATGCGCATCGAAGAAGTGGGTGGTTAGGGTGATAGTGATGATGGCCATGGGTTTTTTTATGGTTAATGCGGGAGTAGTTGTTTTGAGGTAGAGGAGAAGAAAGCAAGGAAGAAGAGAAAGAGAGAGAGATTGAGGCCATTTTCAATGCTGAAGGCAAAGCTACTCTCTCTTCCTCTTCACGAGTTTTTATCGTTAGCCTGAACTTGGTTGAGCTGTGGTTTTATTTTATATATATGCAATGCATACACACACATACGAACACATTAAGATACAAATATTAACTTGGCGGTTCAATTATCATTGAAAGAAAGAAATGCTGCTCATTGCTCAAGTGAAGACAAAAATATGAATTGAATTGGTAATATCGAATCAAGGAATCCTTCTTTTTCTAAGCTCAACAAGTTGGTTCGACTGTATTCCAACTTCTCTTCAGATTTTTCTGTTAATTAATGCCTTTGAAATAAAATAAAATAACAGAGCTCGAAAGTTCAATTCAAAGCTCCTGCTAATTTAAAAAGAAAGAAGCACCCCACTTGAAGGACTATCTAATTTAATTCAAGTTAAATTAATACAAGGAATGAAAGATGGTGAATCATGAATGTCCAGTCGATCCACTGTTGCAGCATCACTGTATGTTATTTTTAAAATACATATACATTACATTTTATCCATTGAAATATTACTTCATACACATTTATGAGTACTTCTACCTTATTTTTCTAGGTGAAAAAATTTCTCCAAACCAGACTACACTACACTACACTAGACTAGACTAGTGAGTAGTGAGGGTGCTGGAAAAATAATGCACACATCCACCTTAACTTGCCCCGTACTTCAGGTCCTCCCAAATAAAGGGCTGGTTCACATACAGAACTTTTGGGCAGCTCTTGAAAAGCAGAGCCGCACACACACACACCGCAGCAATCACCACCATTGAGACCATTGCCGGCCTGTACAACAGCGACCTTCTTTTTGGGCCATATGCCAGCTTCTGTTCGCATAACCTGCAATGACGCTGCCGCATTGTGTCCATTTCCATTTTGCTGATTTGCAGGCCACCGACTCCCGATGCTTTGAGCTCATCTTTCTGGTTGCCATTGGAATC
Source organism: Macaranga tanarius (assembly GCA_949673435.1). NCBI lineage: Eukaryota > Viridiplantae > Streptophyta > Magnoliopsida > Malpighiales > Euphorbiaceae > Macaranga > Macaranga tanarius. The sequence continues at coordinate 10,599 of CATIWO010428739.1, forward strand.
CAGGAGGGTTCTAGGGATATCAAGCACCACATGCCCATTTTCTGATTTCTTATTTATTTTTCTCTGGATTAGATGGATGTAAGAATAGTGGCCTCTCAGGCATGCATAGTCATTAGGTGTCAAGCCTGTACTGTCACGAGCTGTTCTCCATGCTTTAAATCCCACCTGGACAAGAGACACCAATATCAGCAAATGCATAACATGCCCAAAAGAAGAGACAAACAAGATTTTATGCAGAAGCAAAAGGAAGCATCAAGAAACAAAATGCAACATAACACAGAAAAGAATATACCAATCCAGGATCATCTGTTAATGCATCCAACACATTATCTGATCCATCTCTACTAGCTGCAACATGAAGAGGAGTCAACCCACCTGGCCCAATAGCATCAGGTTTAAAAATGTTACAGTACCCATGATCTTGCTTTTGCTCCATTCCTGATCTACCAAATTGTTTATTTGGGACATATCTTAACAGCAGCTCAACCATAGATCTGCAATTTCTTTGCACAGCTCGATGGAGCAGACCCATATCTAGCAATGCAAGCTCAATGGAAGCATGCTCCCCTGCATCTACTGTTCCATCAAACAGAATGGATAGGAGTTTCTTCACCACGGCACACCAATCATGATCCATGGAGAATTCAACAAGCCACTTGTACCGTTTGAAAGGAAAGAGATCTAAGTTGGGATCCAAGTGACCTAGTCTAAACTTCAAGCAATTTCTATGTAGGAGCCAGCCCATTTCATGTATGAAGTCCAGTGCTTGATTTCTGGCTTCTACTCTCTCAGCATTTTTATGTGTGCCATCATAAGTTTCTGGCACCTCAATCACTTCCTCCAGCACACAGATCTCTGAACATACTTCTTTTTCTGCAACTATAAATGGAAAGAAGCTGCCGCTGAGACCATGGTCTTCAACCTGATAGGAATAAATAACCCAAACTCTCAGAGCAGGCATACAAAGGCACACATGCATACATGAAAGATAGGAAGCGATGTTTGCTATTTAGATATTTGGGCCTCTTTTATGAGCGATATATGGATAGTTCTCTTCAGTGGTTGATCTATAGATTTAGAGTTTCATTTAGAACAGTCTGCCAAAACAAGTTTTTATATGTGTGTGATAAATGACAAATATTTCGAAGGTGCATAACAAGCATGCCTACATACACATCTGTGGGGCATATCAAGATAATGCCAGTTACAAAAACAAGCAACTTGCTTTCTTCAAGCTGAAAGAATTCAAGCCTATTTAAAGTTTATGTTAAAAGAGAATAAAAAATCAGGGAAAGCCGCCCATATGACCACTACCATAAAAAATAGCTCTAGTAATTATCCACAAACTAGTAATGCCTTCCTAGCTGGAAAGTTGCATATCAAAACTAATTCATAATTAACACCCTGATTAAGCACTTCTTAGCCTTTTACAGATCATGAAATAGTAAAACTCCCAGACCTCAAAATTCCGAATAAAAAGAACAAAGCAAAGAGATTGCACTGCACAGTGCATATGACTCAGGAATAGAATTTAGATCATAAGATGTATACACTTTAATAGCCACCCATTTTGTTCACTTAAGGGGAACGAGACAGCAAAATATCATGAAAAAGCAAAGAAAAAATATAACACCTCAATGAAGCCTCTCCCGGATGTGTTTGGTATAGAGCAAGGAAAGCTTAAGCATTGAAGCTTGTTGTGCTCATTGGTTGTATTAGCACCATCCATCAAGTCATGAGAAGACTCCTCCACCAGATACTTTCCTTCTAGAGCACATAGTAACCTGCAACTCGAGGTGGATTGTCTTAATTGCCAAGTAACATTTACAGTTCAAAGGATTTCTATAAGAAACCTGAATTCACTTTTCTCCCATTTTAGGATAGATAACAACAAATGTTTCTAGAAACAAACAAGACAAATTGAGTTTTAAATATTCAGATAAAGTTAAAATGAAAGAGAAATACACAGACATGAGTACAACACCTGGTGGCAGGCCGAATAATGTTGAAACCCTTAACTACAAAACAAGTTCTCTCAGATAAAGTCACCGCAATAGGTTTAACACTTAAAATCCTGCTATTTTCCTGGCTCTTTAGAGGTAAGGGTGCGTCTAAAACAACTTGACCTGCAGCACACAAAAAGCAATCAAATGCTTCTCTTCCATCTCAAATGTCACACACCACCACAAATGCACATGCAAAGAGGAAAGGAACAAACCATTATAAATGAAGGAAACACGATGCCGCACCCTAGCATAGACCCAACCTGTCCTCCAGAAGGAGTCGGTAGATGCATCAAGAAGCTTACTCAAACTTGTTCCCAGATCAAGGCATATCTATATGTGACAATGGTTACTAATAAAATTAATAATTTCCTTCATGATAAGGATTTAGAAATTAATAATCTGGTATCAGCAGAAGGTATCCTTAGGGGTGTAAACGAGCCAAACCGAGCCGAGCTTTGGCTAGCTCAGGCTTGGTTCATTTATAAACGAGTCGAGCTCATTAAGCCGCTAAGTGTTTGCGAGCTGTTCACGAGCCTAAACAAGCTAAAAAATTTTCTAAAAATACAATGTATAAATTTAAATTATTCATTAAAATAATTTATTTACTAAATAATTTATTATAAAATTATGATTTTTTGTAATAATATATTTTTAAAATATTTAAATGAATAAAAATTTATATATTTTATATCTAAAATTAAATTATTAATACATTGATATGCAAGCCAGTTCGCGAGCCCTTATTCGAGTTTGTTCACGAGCTTTCACGAGCCGAGCTTTACATAGTTTGAGCTCGGCTCGTTTATTAAACAAGCTTCAATATACGAGCTCGAACGAGCTTTTAACGAGCCGAGCTGCGAGCTGCTCGCGAGCGGTTTTGTTCGTTTACACCCCTAGGTATCCTGATGAAGATTAAAAATAGACATTTCCGGTAGTAGCATGGAAACGTACCTCCTCCCATTGAGGTTTTCCCACACGAAGATAGATTGTTAATATAATACAGCCAGGCCTTATATAGCTCTCTATGTCAGTGGGACTGTGTGATAGCCAATCAAGTATCTGAAGATGCACAACAAGTTACAGAATTAAACCATGAAAGGTCTGTAGAATTTTGCACCTCAAGAGTAGTGCAGAAAATACCTGAGTACGCAAAGTAATAGGAAAATCATTTGGATCTTTCCCAAAGAGTTTGAAGACAATTCTGTCTGTGCAACTCTGTTAACAGGTGAGAAGGAGAAATCAGAGATTGAAATTTTTGAGGCATATGTAACAAACAAAGTCTTATGCTTCACCACTCACAGCTATTCCTGTGTCAAACACATGTCTATAGTTTCCTTAACGAATCCACAGCATCCACTACAACTTTTATGTAGTAATTTGAAGAAAAAACACGCAAAAAAAAATTCATGCCCCCCTTTTGAATACTAAAATCACACGAAAGCATGCAAAAACTTCCAAAGAGAAGATTCCAAGGTCATAGGTCTTAACAGTTGCTAAATGTCTTTACAGTTAAATTGACAGTAAATAATATACAAAATCTAGAACCCAAAGGTAGCAGATTTATGGCTATCTAATGTACTCTGTTCACATTAGTATTTGTTCCAAGTTATCTTCAAGAAAAACTTGAATGCATACAAGAAAAGGCATCAAGCGCAGAGGATAAAGTTTAGCTCGTCAAACAACTGCCAAAAGAGGTATGCATGAATGTAAAATCAGCAATTACTGCACGGTACAACTCAAAGAAAAGATCCAGAAAAATTATATGGCAATAATGTGACATCTTAGAAAAGGAAAATATACCTGAGCCTCTCCACTGGAACTAGATGGTGACTGGGAAGAAGTTGAATCTGAGTTTCCACTTATCTGGGGTGGACTTTTCTTATGAATGTCTGACTGTAGCCATAAAGGGCAATTGATAGAACCTGTCCCAGGAATTAAACGTGCAGGAGACTGCTCTAAGTTTCCTCCACAGTCTTGTGAACTATCATAAACATTATTCAAGTCAAAATTATTAAACTTGATCCTCCCAACTGCAGCATTTGGTTCATTTATTTTGGCTGGAAGGTTGCAACTCTGTGGGAACAATGATGTAGACTGTGCACCTGAAATAGCTTGCAGAGTTCCATCCCCAGCACCTTTCTGTGCCAAATCAGAAACAAGTACAGCGCCGGACTGGCCCAAAAGCCTTACAATGTCCTCAGAACTAGTGCAAACATCCTTTTTAGGAGCTGATGAAGAAGGTCCAGCAGATTTAGAACCATCTGTAATCATGTTTGGAACTTTTTCAAGAGTCCCAACACTCCTCCCTGCATTTACCAAACCTTGAGACCCTTGCAGTAATCCAGATAAGCTCCCTCCACTAGATGCACCAGTAAGATTGGCCAGGTTCCTTAACAGATGAGAAAGCAGATCCTGATCTTTTTCTTGATCAGAGCTGTTTGCTGCAATAGATAGAAGAAAGAATCTATGAAGTCAAATACGTTTGAAAAAAATGACACGAAGGGAAAAAATGGAAATCTTGCAAACAAATGAATAGGCTACATTAAAATAACTTTATCAAATGGTCCAAAACATTTTTTGGTTCCAAAATCACAAAGGCCAGCCCTGATAAAAGAGAACTCTTGTACATTTATTTCCTTCAAATTTAATACTGTTATATTGTAAAACTCCAATCTAGATAGGAAATTGAACCAAACTTAAACCCAACTAATTGTCAGATTTTATTATTAAAGGTATTCAAAAGAGATCTCAACCATCTGTTAGGAGAATCAATGCAGATTATGTCCAATCAAAACAAGAATGCTACATGGAGAGCAATATACAAAAATCATTAAGAACCCTAAAGAGCATGGTTTTGAATGTCATTATCCTGCCTCAAAGTGGAGTGGTATAACTGCTGCATCCTAGTTTTTTCACAAGATAACTAGAAGACTACATCAAGATGAACTTCTCCAATCACCAACTATATAAAGGATAACATACGAAACCACCTTCTAATTCAAATATTTTCAGAAATCAAATTAAAGCATGCTAAACTTGCCTTCACAGTTTTCTTGCCGCTAGTAAACTTTTAGAGCATAACATAGCCTAGATTTCTCTACTTTAAAATTTTAATAGAAAGATCCTGAAGGAGGCACAAACCTATTTGGCTGATAAAAGAGAGCACCAATTCAAAAAGCTTAAAATTGGCCGACAAAGAGTAAAATAATAAAGGCACAGCACATCTTCAGAAAAGCAGAGTTGAAATTTTCAAAGACTCTTCCTCTCTCCAGATATACTTTGAGTTGCCAACCACCAGATACGCCAAATTAACAAAGCAGAACTTGCACTTGAAAACAACAGGAGCCCCCACCCCCCTACTTCTCCTCTAAAACTCCACACCAATTAGCTCAAGCATGACCAGGATGCAAAAAATAACATAACTCCCCATTTCTTCAAAAAGAAAACAACCAAAAGAAAAAAGAACGCAACATAGCTCCCAAATATATAAATGCACAAAACAAGAGCAAGCAGTCAATGCTTTTTCCAGAACTCAGCATACTGATAATAATGGTTACCTCCCAATATCCGACTAAAAAGTAAATACTTAGATGGAAATCAAATCCCAAAACCATTGCGTATTTGACTTCCATGTTTGATCATATCGCATTTGTTAACTCCTAATCTATGAACCAAGGGCGACACTTTGATTTCCTTTCATCATAATTACTGAGATAAAAATTGATCATCACAAATTTACATTTTCATCATTTGCAAAACAAGAGGAGCAGTTAACCACTTGTGAACTATGAACTCATGTAATTATGTCAGTAAACTTAAATAGGTATCAATTTTTACAACTATCAAAGAGTGAACCAAAAATAAGTCATGCCATAACTGCTTATACAAATCATGTTTCATCATGAAGAAGGGAAACACAATCACAAAAGTAGCACCAATTGCTTGCAGAAAATTTTGTAGGGAAATGGCTACTCTCCTCTTAGTATATCTTGGTTAAACAGCTGAGTAAATAAACTTAATAAGAGGTGTACTTACACTGCAAATTGGAAAGAATTCTCAAGAGACTTATCAATAGATAGCTACTACTCTTCTCGTCACTTGAGGAACCTCCATTTACCACATTTTCAGGATGTGTCTTTCTCCTCCGTTTGTTGTGGCCAGCCAAACGCCTACGACAGCTTCTTTTCCCTTCATCAAACTCTTGAAGAACATGAAACCTGCCCATAAACATAACCAAGTTGCATCTAACTGAAGGTACAAAAAAATACACACACGCATATACCATGCTTGCAATCCAAAGAGCAGCCAGTAAGAAAATTTTGTAACAAGGGGGAAAAAAATACAAGCATTGAATGCACAATTTCTTTTGATTGTGAAATGTGGTTATCTGAATAAGCTTCTACAATGATCTGATTTGAGATCAACAAGATCCTAAAATAATTATTGAAACAAAAGATAATTGGCTACCCTAACTGACCTGCTACATTGCTGGCAAAACCGCTGCACAACATTCCCCACCAATGCTTTACTGGCCTTGGAATGCAAGTCGCAAACCTTATGACGCCGGTGATAATCCTTGGCATTACTGAGATCAGAACGGCAGTCATCCACCTGACAAACAGCACGATTTGAAGCATTCCCAAAAAATTTTGTCTTCTTGCCACATTTAGCATCTTCATCCAAGATTGGATAGGCATGACCACCAAGCGTCAAATTAGGGGAGCCAGCGTCATGAGGAGGCAATTCCTGGTCTTCAACAACCACAACCCTCCTTCTCTTCTCCAAATCCCTCTTTCCTTCCTCATTACCCAAGTCATTGTTGTTAGCAGACCCAGAAGCTGAAGCGTTGAATAAGCGTCCGTTTGAGTGGGTTTCAGGTCCAATAGGGAACAACTGTCTACTCCTACAATCTGATGGTGCAGAATTCAATGGAGTAGCTGAAAAAAGATCGCCATCCCATTTCCAATCATTCAAATCCCACTCCAAACTCTTTTTCCCAGCTGCCTTGAAATCCGAGACCACTGGCCCATAGAAATGATGAGACTTTCCTCTTACTCTAGCTTCCATTTATCAGAGATAGAAAAAGTTGTTTTAAGGAAAAAATAAAGCCCAGAAGTTTGTTTCTTTCTTTCAGAAAAAATAGAGACAATCCGAGTCGACTAAGTACTGAGAAAACATTGCAGTGCAGTAGAGTAGAGAATTAGAATTTGAAAATCCTGGCGGAGATAAATGAAGAAGTTAAACGGGCACTGAAATTAAATCTCCAAAATTCATTCATAGCCCGTCCTCTCTATGAATCCAGAAACTTAAAGAGGAAAAAAAAACCATGGCATCCATGATTGGGGGAAAGAAAGAAGAGATGCCCAGAAACCCAAATTACCTTTGTAGCACCTCAAAATTAACGAAAAACCCAATCTTTGATTCCATCATTTGTAAATGGGTCATTTAAGAAACATCACCAGGTCAAAGTCAAGACAAAACTTCCCCAGGCAACAACTGAGAACGCAGATATATATACATATATATTTAGAGGTTGGTGTTTTCCGGTGAAAAATTGCGTCTGTGAGAGGGAAAGAGGGTCCGAAGGAGAGGAACAGGTCTTTCTCTTCAATGTTTCTTGTTTTTATTTGTTTTTTTAATTAGGCAATATTTTAGAATTTCTTTTAATATTAACAATAACACTTTTTTTTTTTTTTTGGCTGCTCTCAAATTCAACATTAGTATCTATTCACTAATTCTACTTTGTATCAAATCAATTCCCAGGCCATCGGGTTCGTCCAATGGTAGCTTGCTTGTGGGCCCCTCCTCTCCACTTTCAAAAAAAGTGGTCCAACTAATATTCTTTTCGTGTGGAGTTTTAACATTGAGTAGTTATTTTCATGTGGGGCTTAACACCGAATATCCATAATAATAGAGCGGGATTTACTATCCCCGCTCTTTCGGGAGCCCTCAGTGCTGACTTTGTTAAAAAAAAAAAAATCAATTCCCAGAAAAATAAAATGAAAAAAAAAAAAAACACATACAGTGGGCCCAATCTAATAAAAAGGTAAAGCTTTTTCTCTGCTAGCTGCATTTATACTATATAATATATCCATAGACCACAGACTTCACACTGGTATAGTATTAGCAGTAGTAGAAATCTGAAATCTGGACCCTTTTCATTTGGTTGAGTCAGTTCAACTAGTTTTGGTGTTTTTTTTGAAAAAAATTTCCGACTATTCTGTCCACTTGGGTTGGATTCTTTCACTAAATTTAGTCTACTGTTAGCTTACAAATGCATATATATGATATCTAGACGGATTACAACAATAGCCATAAAAAAGAAAACACACATTTAAATCAAACAAACAATCACTGTAACGTGTATTGTGAAATAAATCATTTATTCTATTTATTTTCAGTTTTACCAAATTAATACATAAATTTATTTATTTATAACCTATTATATAAAATAGGCGTTTATAAACCCCATATGAGATGTTAATTTCACAAAATTTGAAAGTACACGACAAATTCATTCAAATTCAAATACAAAGGACTAGACTATGGATGCAATATGCCAATAAACAAGCTACACATACATAGATATATATCTCCTTGGACTTCATCATAAAATGAATAACACTGTACTGCAGTGTACGTTTCACAAGAAACAGTGGTGAAATGAAAAATGGTGAAAGAATTATCTCCTAGAAAATAAAATTTCATGGATCCATCTGCAACAGCATCAACCTTTTTCAATTATGTTTTTACCATTCTTTTACAGAAGGAGAATGTCCATGTGTGTATGTGAAAACAGGCTCTCAACATCATCCGATATCTACAGAATTTACGCTAAAGAGTACAAATTAGTTAATACACTTGACGATTTTTGCAGCGTAAGTTGCACATTCCCCAGCTGAAGAGCTTCCTCGTTCTTTGAGTTTGAGATACATATATAGTTGCTTATTGAAAAGAATTAAACTTTCCTTTGTACATTATTTATATAGTCTACCTGCTTTTCATTTCTCCTCTCATCTTCTTTTTTATCCTTTTGAACTACATCCCTACGACCCAAAAGAAAATTAGATAACAATTTTCAAAAGGTCAAAAAAAAAAACATAGAAACCAATATCACCAAGATATCTGTACACACCACCACTCCTGGTTAGGGTGTCCTTTGACAAGCCAACATTCAGACACAAACTAATCTTCTCTACTCACCTACCATATGTAAAAGATAAATATTCAGAATTTCCAGTGCCTCCCTTTAGCTCCCTCCAAGACTTGGACGGTCAAAAGAATTGTGATTCATTTCCTTGTGCGTGTACTAGAAATATCACAGATGATTCACGTCCCATGCCTACTGCCGATGTCTGCTTCTTCCATCTCTCTCTGAATCTGGAATGTCGCTCTTATCCTTATCAGAATTCTCCTTTTGACACTCTGTCTCTGCGATCGCTGCCTGATTCCTTCTGTGGCGTCTTCGATCCTGAAATTTCCATATTGAAGGCATTTTAATGTAATCTTATCAACATCTCATAAATTCAATTTTTATTTGATGCAACAATATCCATGTTTGTCAAAACTTAAATATAACTGAACAATCAAATGCTGCTTTTATATATTACTCTACACCAACCCTAAAATAGGTACAGTTTGGTTTGAACAAAGTGGATTTCAGAATCAAACCTCTCTAGGTACAGGATACTCCTCTGATTCAAGCATTCGAACTACTTGACTCATCTTTGGTCTTTTCTCAGCATCTGGATCAACACATCTCAAAGCAGTTAGAAGAACTCGTTTGAGGGCACTCGTTGACGGTCTTGTCTCAATCATTGGGTCTACAACCTCTTCTGAAAGCCTTCTTGCAACCATCATCTTCAACCACTCCACCAAATTTACCTGAAACATCCACCCAATACATCATTTCAAGAAAGCCATGACATCTGCTGCCATCGTGCATGGAAGCAGCAGGACGCTGCTGCATGATTAAATAAGGGAGATGCTGTACAGATTCTTTGGTCCATAAATGAATTGGAAGAGCAATACAAAGCTAATATGATGTCCCAAATTTTAAGTAATGAAAACATGTGAATTGATGCTTAGCAGAAAGCCATTTGATGACATACCTCATTCTCAGGGCGGCCATAATCCACTGGATCTCTTCCCGTAATTGCTTCTAATAGCACAACTCCAAAGCTATAGACGTCACTTTTCTCGTTCAGAAGACCAGAATTGGCATATTCAGGAGCAACATAACTGAACCATCATTTGATAGAAGGATCATAAGCATGTAAAAAGAGTGAAAAAAAAATAGGGAAAATGAAAGAAAGATAATTTTTAACAGTTGCAGACTTGATTCAGTTATGAAAATCAACCTCAGATATAACAACCTGACATAAAATAAGAATGAAGAGGCGTGCAATTAAATAATGCAAAACAATTGGAAGAAAAGGACGTACCCAAATGTACCCATGACTCTAGTTGTTATATGACTTTTTCCAGCACCCAGTAATTTGGCCAGACCAAAATCAGATATCTTAGCTTCAAAATTGTCATCAATTAATATGTTGCTTGATTTTATGTCTCGGTGCACCACCTTTGGTTCAATGGCTTCATGCAAGTAAGACAGCCTGGAGAGCATGAGATAATGTGTGAAAATGGATTCAAAGCAACCATAAGTATGAATAACTTGAGCTAATGTGGATGAACTCACGCCTTAGCAGTGCCAAGTAGAATTTTCATGCGAGCCTCCCAAGTAAGAGAACCATGCCTGCGCATGCCCCCATGAAGCCATTGCTCTAAATTGCCATTGTTAACATACTCATATACCAACATCCTGAAGTTAATGGCAGAAGGAAAAAATAACAAATGAGCAAGTGCAATACGTATAAACATGATCCCCACAGAAAATTTTCCCAGACCATTTTTTTTATACTGCCAGTGAACAAAGAGACTTTTTGGAGCTTTATTGAAAATTAAAAAGATGATCATACCATTTTTCTCAAGTTCCATGAGCAAGGCACTCTTTTGAAAATTAAAAAGTTGATCAGCATTCGATAAGTTCAGAAAGATTTTGTTTGTGGATGGCAAGTTTAGAAAATAAATTTACGATCTATGTGTGTGCACATATCATGTAGAAGATCCAAGCTTGGTGACACTCAAACTTTTGGCTTGAACTCTTACACAAAGAGGCCTAGTTGATAAGCTTTCTACTTTTGTTCCCAAATCAAAGAAAGAACATAAAAAGAAATCAGACCTCTGGGTTCCTTCAATGCAATACCCCAAAAGTCGAACTAGATTTTTATGCCGCACATGACCAATGGCCTCTACTTCAACCCTAAAATCTTTATCAGCTTGTCCACTGTAAACAAACAAATACATAAAAAAGAAAAGACCCTGTCAAAAAAAAAACTTGTCGTATGAAGATGGTAAAAGCAGCATTCTATGGGATTATGAAATCAAATAGCTTGAAGATAAAGCATATGCAACTTACGGATTGTTAAGGAGCTTCTTGACAGCCACAGGAGTACCATTAATCAGATGGCCCTGGTATACAACGCCGTATCCTCCATCACCTATAATATTATCCTTGGAAAAGCGGTTGGTTGCAACTTGCAGATCTCTGAGGGTAAACCAATGGCCCCAGCCTAAGTGTGAAAATTCAGGCAGGCCAGAAGGAGGTGAAGGGACAGTCAAGGGATGTGAAGAAGGCCTGAAGGAAGAAGCTCCAGCAGTGGCTCCCTCTTCTCCTAGTTGAGAACCAACACCATCCTTGTCAACATGAGTGAAGGAACCTGACTGGCTGCTATCATCCCCATTTTCTAATTGGATCAATACTTTCTCCGATTCTTTGTCACTGAATTTATCATTAAGGGTGAGGAAAGCAGCATTGTTTGCTGAACTTTGATCAACACCAATCTCTTTAATCTCCTCTGACTCTGAGACCTTGGGTCTTTGACTCACAGGAAGCATGCTGTCTTTCCTAGTTTTCTTTCTGAAAGTAAACCAGAGGGAAACCGCCATGATCACAGCACAAACCACTGCCAAACAAATGGTAATTATTACCCACAACTGGAGGCCGTTGTATTCTTTGGTTAGAGTATTCTTGAGATCGGATGCCATTTTGTGTTGATGCTAAATAAACCTGCAGAGTAAGAAACAAAAAGAAAATTGAAACAAAGGCAATTCCAGACCAGGCACCCACTAATTCAGCACTTTTTCCTCTATTTCAAAGTATGAAAAGGAAAATAGCTAATTGGACTGCACAAGTTGCGGTCCAGCTTTTACATCAACATTAAAAAAGAATTTTTTTTTAAAAAAAAAAGCCTTTTTCCAAGCACATTGATTCTGAAAGTTCAACAAGTGGTGAAAGAAATCTCACTACCAGAAAAAGAAAAAAAATAGGAGGAGAAATGATCAGGCCCAGGCATGAAGCAACAAATGGTGTGGGGGCAGGCAGGGAAAGGGAAATAGAAGAGGGGAAAAGAGAACATCATAGAGAGAGAGACAGAATTCCATTAAACAAGGAAGGAACTGCAGACATATATAATCAAGATGTAATAAAAAAAGGAAAAAGGAAAAAGGAACAAACTTTGGACAACAGCACACCATCAATAGCATCAGTAAATGAAAAAAAGAAAGAAAATGGATGTTGTTATTGGATTGAAAGACAAATAAAAGTGAAAGCAAAAGTAGAAAGAAACCTGAATGCGGTAGTGTAGTATCCAGGTGGTGATTGGCAGAGAAGCTAAAAAGGAAAGCAGTGAAGTTGGTAAAGAATAGAATAATAGAGGAGAGAAAAGGGGTGTTAAAAAGAGGGAGTGAAAAGAGGGCACATTGTCAAAAAAGGAGAGAATGTTGAAGTTGAAGGGGTTTTCATTCTTCTAATTCTGGGAATTGAAAAAATGACAAGGGGAAAGAAGAGGTGGAGATGTCAGTGGTAGTAGGAGTAGCAGTAGGTGGTGTTGAATGATGAAGGACATGCTTTACATATACATTACATCATATGCTTCTTCTTCTTCATCTTCTTCTGTTTTTATATATATATATAATATATCCGCTGAAAGAGACTAAAAGATACAAATTTAGAGGCTTTTCCTTCCTTCCTTGTTTCAATGTCTGTTGCTTCTTCACTTTCGTTTTAAAAAAAAAAAATATTTTCCTTTAAAAAATAAATTATTTTTTTAATGAGAAGAAGACAATTAAACAGAAACTTAATTAAAATTATCATTTTTTGTTGTGTCAGTCAAACATAAAACGAAAATATAACTAAAAAAAAAACAGAGAGAGAGAGAGAGAGAGAGAGAGAGGGCGATTGAAGATTTTGGTAATGCGTAAATTAGTGAAAAGGAAGGTCAAATATATATGAACAGACAGCACACCGAATTCCACTGCTTAGCTTAAACCTCAAAATATATATACATATCATACCTATACTTTTGGCCAAATCAATCATCATTAATCAAATTTTAATTTATACTTCAAAAAATAATCTTTAAACTCTGCTTTGTCAGTTTTTTTTTTTTAACCACATTAAAGTATGAAAATTCCTAGAAAAACAGAAAAAATGGATTAAACTCCGCCCTACGACCTGAATATATCTTTATCGATACAAAACAACAAACGCTTGTGCTTTGCTTCGTGACTTCCGATGATTTTTGTTTTTAATAATCTTTAATTAATACTACTAGTAGTTTTATTATTATTATTATTTATTAACATCTTAGAAGGTGGGTGTTGATTTAGTCAAATAAATGGACTGGACACCATCTTCATCTACCTGCTTAGCTTCAACTTTTTTTCTCATCTCTCTGCCCATAATGCCCCTTTTTATTATGGTACCTGGGGTGGGGTTCAGATGAGAATATATACATACATTATACATACGTGCTGAAAGATGTAGCGTAGATGAGTTGAAGAGAAAACATATTTGCCTCTACACATGATATATCCATAATGCCGCAATACATTCCTACTTCAAAATTTTTATCATTTTGACATGTTTATTTATATTTTTATCATTTAAATATTTCAATTTATCTAAATTATAACTTATAAACCACTTTATGGACTATTAATAAAATACATAAAACGATACATCATCATACAAATAGTAATAAAGTGATAAATTTATATAAATATATGAGATAAAATGATAAATTTATACAAATACAAGTACTTATATAACAGGGTTATAAATAAATTGAAATATTAATTTAATAAAATTAAAAGTACAAATAATAAAATAATAAATTTATACAAATATAAATATCTACAAATATGTTATATCATCCACAATCAAAACTCAAGAGTATTGCTATATATATATATATTTCTTTTTTTTTTTTTTGTTGGCATAATTCCTCTTACCTTGTGACATGATATGTTTTTTTGTCAGTTGTGGGTAGCTATTAGTTAATATGTTATATTTTTTTTTTAACATTTAGTTTGAGTGGTTAATTTCTAACACCATTAGGAGGAAATCAATAAGGTAGAGATTCGATTTTTGGTATCCATAATGAATGTTCATATTTTTTACCACTTGGGCTATTCATGAGAGACACTAATATATTATGTTATGCAATATGTTTATTTTAATTATTCTGTAATATTACAAAACAATATTAATCCTTCGACAGTAAAATACAGTATATATATATATATAGTGCAAAAAAAAAAAAGAGTGTTGAATGGGCAATGCAATGATAAAGTTGGAAATATGTATATATTTCTAAGGTTGCAGTAAGGGAAGTGGGTCCATTGCTGGCTCAACCTCATACAAGCCAGATCCTGAAGTCTTCCTTCTTGTCAGATCGATTGCTTCGTATTTCAAATACTTGTTCAGAGAATTCATTGTAGATGCACATGTTCACATCACATATATATTCATATTTACATGCTTGGAATAAAGTTCCCTCTTAAATTTTTTAGAAAAGTTCAAATTGTTCTATTTTAACCTTTTTTTTTTTTTTTTTTTTTTTTGTCAAATTACTCTATAAACTTTGTAATAAAAGTCAAAGTAATCCTAAAAATTTTATTTACATCCCTATTATTTGAGATGTAAGCAAATATCATAATAAAAATTACAAAAAAACCCCTAATAGTTTAATTGGTTAACAAATTAGTCCATATATTTGTAAACATATTTGATGAAAAATGAAAATTTTATTTTTTAAAATCATATTTAAGGCCTAAATATATTACTAGATAATTTATTTATTTGCTAATAATATTTGAATAATTTTGAAATACTAAAATTTATTTTATTCACATATAATATTAATTTGTATATTAATACATATAATATTAAAATATTTTAATATTATGTTTAAAAATTTTTGAAGTATTACAACACTTGTGGTAGTAATATATTTTTCATGATAGTTAACTATAAATATATAAAAATATATAAATTTTTATAATTTAAATTTATGTGTTTGAATCTAAAAATAATAATATATTATATTAATACACTAAAAAATTATCATTTTAAAATAATTAACTATAATATATAATTTTAAAAAAGATTAATAATTT
>CATIWO010428854.1:0-10492 GCA_949673435.1 Macaranga tanarius
GCTACTTTCTCTTACTATTTTTCCTTGCCTTGGACACAAAACCTTCTCCTGAAATGGCTTTCGCAATTTTATTAACAAGGCATTAAACTTTGATAATGGGATGATAGAGTTGGTACTCTAATTTCCTTCCTCTCTCTCCTATGTTCTTTCAAAGGACTTAAAGCTATTATTCTCTAACTCTCTCCTTCCAGCGTATGGTCTTCATGGCTAACCAGAGCTCATCCCCTTCCTAGAAAAGCATTAATATTGTACCCAATACTTTCATTCCAGTATTGATTAAACCCACTCGAAGATTTTCTAACTAGCATTGCTCTAATCCAAGGGCCATAAGCTAGATTATGGTTCACTCTATAATTAATATCTTCTTCAAATTTTATAGTCTTGCAATTTATTATTATATGATCAAAATAACCACACAAATAACATATTGAAGGGAGTCTCTTATATTGAGACATTACCCATTGATTCTTTCCACCTCTCTTTGGCAATAAGTTTTGTAAGATCAAGTAAATCTCTTATTCACGTCACTAGTTCTTATTCTTCATCAATAGACATTGAGTTTTCAGTTAAAATTAGGCCTAAGATAACACTTGGTGGGTCACTGGAGTTGTGTAGTTTTGATCGCTAAATATTTTCCAAACCAAACTCCTCTCTCTTTAGGTGCTTTTTGAACTTGAGTTTTTAACAATTCCAATGAGCACATTTGTGAGCTTATATAGTTCATGGCTTCTTTAAAACTTTAGTTGGTGTTGTTGGTAGCCATAAATGTAACTCTTCCTATTATTTGTTTTGACAGAAGGAAACCCTAAAATCTTGGCTTATTAAACTTTCCTATTTAATAAACTAGACTTTATATACTATATTAACTCAGTGAAGTGCACTCATCACGCTACTGGTTTGACACAAGAAGCCAAAGAGCACTTTTTCATGAATACTTTTCAAGTGTTGTAAAGGCTGCACCATTTCCTGTTGTTGGAACCTATGATAATGCATCAATATAGAGTTCAGGTTTAAAGAAGAGAAAAAAACTGAAAAAAATTTAAAAAATAAAAAAATAAAAGACAAAATTGAAACAAAAAAAAGGAAAAATTACAAAAAAATCACATATAATTATAACATAATATTTAATTTCATCAACAACACATATAGATGGAAATAAATCTACTCATGCTGGAACTAAATCTGATTCTTCTTAATTAGGAATTAGGAATATTTTCTTAGCTGTATTTTATTGTTTTCTTATAGGTATAGGAGGTTTCTAATATAGGAATTTTTATTCCTTGAATATGTATATATATTCTTGTATCTCTTGAATTAATAATATAGAAAAATATATACCATTAATATGGTATCAGAGCCTAAGCTCCTAACTCATGCCTCCTCTGCTTCAACTATATAAAAATTCTCCTTTTTCTCCTTAATTCAACATGACTGAAACTGATTCAACCTCAGGAATGTCTACTCAAACACTAACCACCACTAATCAAATTGTTATTCCAACCAATCAAGACTCTACCAAACCTCTCTTAGCTATTAATCTCTCTTCTCACAATCATGTTAAACTCACTTTCACTAATTACTTATCATGGAAACTTCAATTTCATGCTACCTTAATTGGATACAATTTAGAAGGCTATGTGGATGGCACTTATCCATGCCCACTACCAACAATTATCATCAATAACAACACAGCCCCAAACCCCAAATATGTCACATGGACCCGCCAAGACAAACTTATTTTTTATTCCATCATAGGATCCCTTTCCGCACTTGTTATCCTACTTTTTCAACTTGCACAAACATCTTGAGAAGCCTGGACCATTCTCTCAAATACATACGCCAAACCATCACGAGGTCATATTAAACAAATCAAAGATCAACTCAAGCATGTTGTGAAAGGTAATCAAACTATTTCTGAATATATGATGTACATCAAAACTCGAGCTAATCAAATTGCCCTCCTTGGCAAGCCTATAGATCCTGAAGATCTTATAGACAAAATACTTGATGGATTAGATTATGAATAGAAGCCCATTGTCGACAACATTCATGGAAGAGAAACCACCATCTCCTTTGAAGAACTTCATGAAAAACTAATTAATAAGGAGCTCTCACTAAAGCAGTCTCAACCATTCTCAACCTCCCTTCCTATGACTTTAAATCCCACCTCCAAACGCAACTCCTCTTGGCGCCCACCATCATCCCACATCCATTCAAGTTCTACAAACTCCAACAATCGACCCCAACCATGACCATATCTTGGAAAATGTCAAGCGTGCAATGAACAAGGATATACTGCCAGACGTTGTCCTCTATTCACTCTTATACAGTCACAAACCTCCTATTCTCCTACACCACTGCCATATCCAGCCCCATGACAACAGTCATCATGGAGATCAAATCACTACCAATATATTCTTTTTGAAATCAACCTCCAATATTTTCAATTAAAATATAAATTTAAAAAATTATTTCAAAATTAAGAGAATAAATAATTAATACTCTAATAAAAAAATAAATAAAATTATTTTAATAGAGAGAAATGTACATTTTTTTAATTATTATATAGGCATTGAAGTTTACAATATGAGATTAGTATTGTTGGTAAATAATAGAATTTAATGTAAATAAAATTAATGAAATATGATAAAGATAAACAACTTTAATGCTTTTTCTCTTCTATGTCTATGATATTTTATTACTTTTTACGTGTAATAAAATAGAAAAGGTGTTTTTATTAAACAGAAGATATATCTTTTAAGTAGAATAGAAGATAGAATTGTTGGTGGAACATAGTATAATTGTTTTAGAGTTTTAGATAAAATAGAAGATAAATAAATGTTGTTAAAATAAAAATTGTTATAAAATTTTTTTTAAAAAATAAGAAAATAATGATTTTTTTTTTTTGTGTTGTAAATTGTTGGCAATAAAATATAATCCCTTACTGCTTTTTACATTAAATAAAAGAGAAAAAGGTCTTTTTAATTGAATAGAAGAAATGTACATTAGGTAGATAAAAGATGAAATTTTTGGTGAAATAGAATAGAAATATTTTATATGAAAAAATTGGGGTATTTTAAATCAAATAGAGAAGAGGTGTTTTAAGGGGAATAGATGACATATGAAAGTTATAGTTAAAACAATGAATTTTTATAAAATTTTAATTTAAAAAAGAAAATTTAATAGTTTTATACATAAGGTTTTAAGAGTGAATATTGAATGATACTATAGAACACTTATAAAATTTTGAACTAAATATTTTTCTCAACCATTATCTTTATTTTTTTCAGCTAAAATGCATAATGTTATTACTAATGGAAGCCATTTCTTTTTTTATTACCAATTTTTTTTATTTTTATGTAATTTTTATTTTATATGTCATTGATTTCTAATTTTTTTATATTTTAATTTAGTTTCTGTTGCTTTATTTATTGGCAAATCGAGTTTGATTGAATGTGAGCGTGCCAAAGCAATTATTTTCTTAAAGTGAATCCTGACTTCTTTTTAGATAGTGTGAATTTTCAAGCGCTTTTACGACAATTTGTTTGAATTCCAATGAGAATTTTTATAAATTTGACAGTATAATATGAAAAGAAAATTTGTAAAATATAGCTATATTGAATAACAGGAAATGATATAAAACAAGGAAAGTGATTGTAAACTTGACTAAATAGAAAAGGAAAACTGTAAATGATTAAGCTAATAAAATTGTAAATAGTGAAATTGCTGATAATTGATTCGTATTTTGTGATGAGTTGATGATATTTGACCATTGAGAATTGATTGGTTATATAGATTCATTAATTCCCTATCTTTTTATTGCTATGTTACTTTTATACGTGCAAGGTATTAATTCTTCAATTAAAGAATGCAAACTAATAGTTTTTAGTTTGAAAAATTAATTCTGTAACTTGTGTTTTACACTTCTTCCCTAAGCTTCAGCTCCTAATAAAATTCTAGAGTCTTTGTATATATATTTTCCTTTAACAACTTACTCCTTAATTCTTGGCATGTAACATTAATTTTTAGAAGCTTCAATTATCTCTTTCCCAAGACTTCCTCAAGACTTCTTCAAGTAACCTATAACATAAAATCAAAACAAGTTATAGAATTTCCTTCTTTTCATGGGTTGAAATTTTAATTTCAGGCACAAATAATTTTTATTACAAGATTAGCTATATTTATTTGGATAATGATTTATAAATCTATTGTCATAAAAGTGGTTTGCATCCTTCTATATATGTGGGGTAATTTAAAGATGTAGAAGTTTTAAAAGATAATTTATCAAATATATTCACAAGATTAGACTCATTTAAAAGTAAAAATATCAATATAATTAAAGAATATTTGGCAAATTTTTCCATTGTTCGTATACACATACACTTAATGTATATTATTATTTATTGGCCTCTTTGTAACCTCTTTAATATAAAATTTTTCAACCCTAATTCCATTATTAATAATTAGAGAAATATATATTTTAACATAATATTACTTGATAATACCTTTTTTTCCTTAAAATATATGTTCAATTGTGTTTTTTCTCAACAAAATCCTTATTTACAACATCTATATACATTTATAGTCTAATTGGTCTCAATATCGATTTACCATTGATTTTCGTCATTTGCCATTACCATGCCCCAAACTCTATATGAAAAAATTTGTTAAAAAATTGCATATTATTTTAAGGATATAATTGGCTAATCTATTGTTAATAGCTGATAGTTAGTAATTAGTAGGTTATTATGATTAATACTAAGTATTTAGTTAAATTATAGTAATTACTGCTAATACTATATTTAACGACAAATATATATATATATTTACCAGAATGCTAGGATGTATGAATTTTAAAAACTTTTTATTAACATAATTTTTAATGTTTTCGTTTGTATGAGTAATGTTTTTAATAATTTTTATTAAGTTAATGATAATTATTTAAAGTTAAAAGAATAAGATAATAAATATATTTTCAAAAATATGGTTGTCGATGAAAAGTTTAAAATTAGCACTGATATGAATTATAATTGTTTAGTATCCTAACTACTAATTTAAAATTTTAACCAAATACTATTATTGTAGTTGTTAAGTCAATGAACATTTAGTAACTCCTCCCAACACCTACATCAAACATCCTTTAAGAAAATTACTAACTTATGTTTCATAAAGCTTATTATGAATAGAGAATATATTATTGAAATTATGTGTCTAAAAAGTTATCTGTCCAATATTGCAAAAGAATGCCTATTTATAGCACACAGATACAACTATAACAAGAAAAATGTAAGAATTTCTATAATATGAAAATATAAAAATCTCCATAATAAGAAGAAATCTCTATAATTATGTTAGATGAAGAAATCACTATAATTATATTACAATTATACTAATATTCCCCCTTAAACTAAAAGTGGTATTGTTGATGCCAACTTGAGTTTGGTGACTAGTTTCTAAAAACATTCTGAAAGATAAGATTTGGTAAAAATATCTGCTATCTGATTTACCGATGATATTCATAGTACTTGGAATAATAAATAGGGTAGTAAGGGAGAAGAAAATATTATGTAGTAATAGTAAATCCCTTATAAATATCTATATTAGGTAGCAACAGTAAATTCATCATAAATATTTATATTAGGTAGTAACAATAAGAGCATAAAATTCATATTGGAAACAATGGAGTTCAAAAACACCAAAACATCAAATTTTTCCATGACTAAAATTTCATAAACAAATATATATGAGAATATTAAACAAAAAGTTTGATAAGGATAAGAATATAAAGGAAGATAATATAAAAAAAGCAAAAACAAAAGGAGTAAAAGTATTGCAAAAATAAAGGAATTTATATGGAACTAAATTCTAACAAGAAAATCAGAAAGGTATTAGACAAAGAAATAAAATAACTTAGATGAAATTGAGCTATGACAAGAAAGCCAATAACAAATAAAGCACCAATATTTCTTTCTATAAAAGAAATAAAAGAGCTGAGATGCAACCATGTTCTGATATCATATTATGAATAAAAAATATATTATTAAAATTATGTCTAAAAATTATCTTTCCAATATTATCAAACAGATTTCTATTTATAGTATACAAATAATTATAATAGAAAAAATATCAATAATATCAATAATAGCAAGAAAAATAAGAAAAAAAATGACTCTCTCCTCCCAACCCTTTCATCCCCTCAAAATACCTAAAAACATTCAACCCATTACCTATAAGAACACTACAACTGTCCAAATGTTCCAACCAAAAACCAAGTTAACTTCAAACCTGTCCACTTCCTAAATTTATCTTCAAATCATATGGCAACCTTTTATTTCAAGAAATTTTTCCCTTAGTAGAGTGCATCACACCTTAAGAAGGTTTTTCTCTAGACATTAGATAATCTCGAATGCATGTCTACATTCTTAAAAAGCTTATCAAAAGTGGAAGAAGATTTAATTTTGTTAGAACATAACTTCGAACTAACTTAATCATATTTGCATGTCCCAATTCTGAAGGACTTAAAATGCTTTCAATGCATTTAGAAATTTGATTTCTATCTGATTTGAGAACAGAAAGTTCATGGAGCTCTTAGCTAGTAAGAGCATATGGTGTAAGATTGGAGACGAAAATACCTATTTTTTCCACACTTAGGCCTATAACAGAAGAATAAAAAACCATATACTACATATTAAAGATGGTTCAAGATTAATAAAAAATGCTATTGAAATCTATAAAACTATTGTTAATCACTTTATAGCTTGCCAATGCATCCTTGATTAAGGGCAATTTGTCTTCTCTTAATATAAATAAGTTGTCACCAAATAATATCAATATGCTTACATCCCCATTCACTATAAATGAAGCGAGAGATGTAGTATAAAGTTGCGACTTCATAAATTTCCTAGACCTGAAGGAATTAATTTTTTCTTTTATAAACAATCTTAGGATTTTTATCAAACATGGCCTATTCAAGCTTATCTCTGATTTTTATTAGCAAAAAAAAAAAAAAGCTCCCCATATGCATTAAGTCATCAACTGATCTCTCTTATTTCAAAAGTAATTACTCCATTAATGGTTGCTAATTTTTACTTTATTAGACTCAAACTTAATAAGATTTATAAGATTATTGCAAAACTTCTGTCTAATAGACTCAAACTTGTGATGTTCTATATTATTAGTGAAACCCAATCAACTTTTATATCTCAAAGATAGATTCTTGATAATTTTTCAATTGTTAGAGAAGTTGTGATGCAGATGAACTAGCTTTGGCATTTTTGGAGCGTCTTGATGCGCAGCGTTGCTTCTAAAGGACATAACTTTTGGCATAGGTAGAATTACTGGGCCTATAATATATCAAATTAAAGCTGACTCAAAGACCTACATTTATTACCAGGTTTATTTATAACCAACCTACTTTCAGGCCTAAATTCCATCATTTAGGCTTTCATTTTGGGCTTTGAAGATTTAACTTCTTTTTTTATTTTTTTTTATTTTTGGTTTTTATTGATTTTTTTTATTATTTTTCTCATTAGGGTTTTTACTAGCACTATTTATTTATGATGTTCTTGGAGATTGGATAGTTTTGATGTTGAATGAAGTAATTTCCTATTTCCCAAATTTTGAAAATTCTTTGAATTAACGAATTTGATGCCTATTTCTCTGAAATTCTTTAGAATCAACAGAAATTAGAAGGTTGTCTTCCATCATTTATTGCGAATCAATGAGATTCAATAATTTATCCATTTAATTAGAGCTTCCACTACATCAGTTGGTATCAGAGCCAACATACCGCCAGGAGACAATAACGTATCGAGGAGGTTTATGATCGTGAGATGGAATAACGGATCAATCAGAGAATGGATGAATAATTTGACCAGATGATGGAATAGTTAACAGAATGAATAGTTGTGCTTATGGGAAATCAGAATAGAGGCCACTGTCACCACGAACAGGCTTATGATGCTGGAAGCGTGGGTGAGGAAGAGGGTGAATTCTATGAAGAAGAGGCTCCTCGTGGACATCGCAGAATGGGAATAGAAGATGATCGAAGGTGCTGGGAAATGGGAATGTGAACTGAAATTCTCGAGTTTCATGGAGGTCTACAACCCAAAGAATTGTAGATTGGTTGGCCACCTTTGAGGAAATCTTAGAGTTTAAGAGAGTGCTATAGGATAGAAGGGTGGTGCTGGTAGCCACGAGGCTACAGCTTGGTGGCAGTAATTAAAGCTGACCCGAACCAAAATTGGTAAGCCTAAAATCACCACCTGGGAAAAGATAAAGAAACACATGAGGCCCGTTTTCCCACCTTATAATTTCCAAAGGTTGATGTATCAAAGGCTGCGGAATTTGAAACAAGGAATTCATTCGGTGGATGATTATACCACTGAATTCTATCAATTGATTGCCAGAAATGAAATTTAGGAAACAGAGGATCAATTGGTTTCACGATACATTGGAGGGCTGTGAGTGCAAATCCAAGATACTGTGAATTTGTCTGATTCTATGTTAGTGTCTGCGACACATCAACGAGTATTGGTGATTGAGAAACATACCTAACATAATAGTAGTTTTTCACCTATAGGTGCTATTTCTAATGGAGGCGCAGGTAGCAGTGGTAATGATGGGACATGTTTTGGTACGAACAAGGCTGTTGGAGGTGCCAACAAGGGAGTTTGGGGTGGTGGTCCATCTAACAAAGGGGCAGGTAGCAATGGTTTGAAATGTTTTAGATGTGGAGAGATGGGGCATAAGCAGTCTGAATATAGGAAAATGGCTAGAAAGAAGGCTCTGTTTATGGAACCTGATGATTGTTGTGAAGAGGAAGATGCAGAACTCTTAGGTGAACCAGTTTTTGATGAGGGGGCTACGGATGACATGGTTTTGGAAGGTGATAACTACGCTGGTTGTTAGATGTTTTTATTTGACACCAAAGGCGGCAGAAGAGGATGACTGGCTATATAGTAATATCTTTCAATTCACCTGTACCATCTTTGGAAAGGTATGTAGCTTTGCAATTGATGGAGGCAGTTGTGAAAATATTATTTCTATTAAGGCTATTCAAAAACTCAATTTTGAGAGTGAAAAAATCCTAAGCCTTACAAGCTAGCCTAGCTTAAGAAGGGTGGCAAAGTGGTAGTATTTAAACGGGCTTTGGTAACTTTTTCTATTAGCCAAAAATATAAGGATGTTTTTTGGTGTGATGTAGTGGCTATGGATACATTTCATATGTTATTGGGCAGACCTTGGCAGTATGATCGGAGTGTGGTTCATGATAGGTAAGCTAACACTTACAACTTTATGTTTGAAGGTGTCAGGATTATGTTGATGCTAAGTAGGCAATGGGGCAATCAAACTAAACTAACAGGTGAAGGTACAATTTTGTTGTCTTTGGCACAGTTTGATGAAAAGTTGAAGCAGTCCACAAAAGGCTATATGTTGATGGGTAAGGAGGTAATTGAGTCATCAATAGTTTCAATTGAGATGGCACCACTAGTGGCTGAATTTAGTGATGTGTTTCCTGATGAGCTTCCTGAAGGGTTGCCTCCCTTACATGATATTCAGCATCACATAGACTTAGAACCCGGATCTACGTTGCCAAATAGACCGCATTATAGAATGAGTCCCCGAGAACATGAAGAGTTGCACAGATAGGTTAAAGATTTGCTAGTTAAAGGGCAGATTAGGGAGAGTTTAAGTCCCTGTGCAGTACCTGCTCTATTAGTACCAAAAATGGTTCTTGGCACATGTGTGTTGACAGCAGAGCCATCAATAAGATCACTGTCAGGTACATATTTCCTATTCCTCATTTATATGATTTGCTCGAACAAATTAGTGGTTCTACTGTGTTTACAAAGCTGGATTTGAAGTGTGGCTATTATCAGATTTGTGTTAGGCCTAGGGATGAATGGAAAATAGCTTTTAAGACTAGAAAAGGGTTGTATGAGTGGCTTGTGATGCCTTTTGGGTTATCAAACACCCCTAGTACCTTTATGAGGGTGATGAATCAGTTGTTAAGGCCATTCATTGGCAGATTCATTGTTGTTTATTTTGATGACTGATGTGGGTCAAATTATATTATCCTAGTCTCTAAGACTAAGTATAGAGCAAGTAGGGTGTCGAACACTCGGGAATTTGGAGTAATTTTGTATTAACTGGATAGGTACTTAGATGGATAGGTAAAATATTATAATAGAAGATATTGAATTGTTCTAACTAAATCTAAGTTACTAAATAATTATAAACTATACTAACTAATCTAAATATACTAACAACAAATTCAAGTAGTGTTTATTAGAACCACAATTTAGAATTAATCAAGAACTATAAAGAAATAAACAAATGATTATATGCAATGATTATAAACATGGTATAAGGCATAAATGCAACTCTCGTTGTCAAATAAACTTAAAGTCCTTAAAAGCAACTCTCGTTGTCAATCAAGGGTAATTTCATTTAGAGTCCACAAGCATTCTCATGTCATTGTAGAGATAAA
>CATIWO010428881.1:0-10332 GCA_949673435.1 Macaranga tanarius
CATTTAGTAGAGTTTTGCTTAAGTTTTTTTTTTTATATAAAATTAGATAAAATTTTGTTAACCGATAAATTACAATTTTTTATTTATTCTTTAATATTATGATTATTTTCACTTGAAGAATTTTAAATATGCTTTACATTACATTATATTAAATAAAATAATTAAATTAGATCTCTTTTTTAAAAAATTAAATAAATATAATTTTTTTTTATTTCTTAATTTTTTTTTACTTTTCCGGTACACATTTTTTCATTTATTAAAAATATATATAGATATAAATTCCATTTACTTTTATTTAGAATAAACTAAAATAAAATTTAGTAGAATTTTGCTTAAGTTTTATTTGTGTAAAATTAGATAAAAATTTTGTTAACCAATAAATTACAATTATATTATTCAAAATTTAATATTTAGAAGAGTATATGGCATTTAATAGTATTTATATTAAAAATAAAATATAAAAATTAAATTATGAACATAGTTGATAATTTTTTTTAAGAATTATATTTATTGAGGGGGTTAATCTTGTTAAAGTAAAAGTATAAGGATTTAATGTTCACAAAAATAAAATTACAAGGGACTAATGCAGAAATTTTAAATGTATTTTAGTCGTAAAATAAATCTCAGTCTCATTTAACGGCTCGTGTTGTACATACTCTGACATTCCATTACAAAATTACTTAATGTGAAGAAAAATAAAAGTGTAAGGTCTCAATCAATACAACTAAAAGTAGGAGAGATACATCGAGAAAAAATAAAAATGTAGAGGGTAAAAGATGAATTTATTCAAAAATTAAATTTAGTTGAGCAATTCAGTTAAAGTTCATGAAAGCTTTAATTAGTATGTATTTTTTTTAATCGGGAACATTTTTCATTTCTGAAATTTCAGGAAATCTTTTGGAAATATTTTCAAGTTGTTTTCACAAATTTAAAAAATTGAAAACCCGTTTTCAACTTGGACATCAATTTCCAACATAAATATAACGTAGGCAACTAAGAAAAAAAAAAGGGGAGAGAGAATCTTATAAATGCAACCCTTTTTTTGAATTTCTAATGTGCTTTTTTATAAAGTAAAGTGTAATAAAATTAAAAAAAAAATTGCGAAAAAATTCTTATTTATAAAAGACTTATTAGTGTTAAAATTAAAACATTTGAAATGCAAATTTATTGTAGATAAAATTGTTTTTAAAATTTAATAAAAATATAATAACTTGATCATTATTTATATTTTTAACTTAATATGCCCTTTAAATAAAATTAAAAAAAATATGTATATGACATTTGAAATATATATATTTTTTAAGATGATCACTTGCAAGATTATAAATGAGTCGACCTATTCACGGGTTACTCGAAGTTCGGCACTATAAAATTTAATTGAACTAGTTTGATAAATGAACTAGCTCAAACTATATAAAATTTGGCTCACGAAGTTCATGAACATATTTGAACAAAAAGCTCTCGAGCTAACTCATAATTTTAATTTATTAATAATTTGATATGAAATATATTGTAACACCCACTTCCTAGATTCACTATTCATGCATTAAGTATTCATGACATATAAAGTCCAGTTATGGATTATGTCTAAATATGAGAAGGTGTATGTTAGTAGAGAGGGACCTTATTGTAACTTAAATTGGGAGTGAATTATCACAAATGAAAGATGTGGGGGTATTTTGTAATATGCCCAATTCATTAAGGAGATAATTAGTTAGTGTGGTGATATTTATTATTGTATTATTATTATATTAGTTATAAGGGTTATATGTGTATTTAATTTTATGATATTTTGGTGATGATTATAAATAAAGTTAAGAAGACTTTAGGACCATAGGATGGAGGTTTTTATTGGTTGTGTTTATATGTGCTTGTGTGTGTGTGAGAGTTTGTGTGGTTGTGTAGAGAAAGGAATAAGAAGAAGAGTGAGTTGAGAGTATTTTTTGAAGAGCTTTTGATCTTACTCTAGCTAGCTTTTGGGAAGCATTTGGAAGTCTTACATCCATTGAAGCATTAATTTGGTAAGCTTGCTTGTTGATTTTTATGGTTTTAAGTTGAGTTTGGTTGGTTGTATTTTCGGGCAGGTTTTCTTCTATTTTTTAGTCATTTTTTTGTGCCATATCTTGAGTTTTAGAGCTATGATTTAAGCAAAATTTAATGTTCTGGAAACTTTAAAGAGTACTCTATAATTTTTGTGTTTTGAGCTTAAGTTGAAATTGCTGTTTAGTTGGTCAAATAGGGCTGGACATTTTACTGCTCATGAAGGGTGCCTTGTTGTACTCGAGTTGTTTCAAAAATCCATAAATAATTCTATATATGCTCAAATTGAGTAATTCCAATTGGACTTTATTGTAGACACATAACCTTAACTTTGGTAGTAATTTGGGGGTTATTGGATTTGTATGTGTGTCTATAGATCATGTTGAACTTTGGGCAATTAATTGCACTTTGTGATATTGGGGTGAATTACAAGGTTGTTTGTGAGATTGATATATGCATTATATGTAGGGATTGATAAAGAGAAGGAAAACACTTCTTATAATTAAAGGAAAGGCTCTTTTTGAAGAGGAAGCAACTAGAGGTAAGTAACTATTAATACATATTGTGTATATATATGCTTAGCTCATATATTTAATAAGATGTATTCCTATATTGGAATTTAATAAATATTTGATTAGTGAAATGATATGGAATGAGTTCCACCCTTTGTGTATTGGAAATGTGATGAGGAAATGGGTAAAAGATGATATATATATGTGGTGTAGTGGACACCTTATTTGCGAAGGTTGAATATTATAAATATGAGCTTTGATTTAATATTAGTGAATGGCTATTATATTGGCTTATTGAGATGCAATTGAATGAATATGTATTGTGATATATTGGTTGTGTTATATTTCACTTGAAGGTGAAATATATGAGGATTGGTTGTCAAATAATGATGTTAGCAAATGAGGATATGGATGTATTGTTGGTATACTTCTGGTATATAAGCAGTATATTTTCCATTTATAATTGTGTATATTAAATGCTATGAATGTGAGCATGGATGTAATGTGTGATGAACATATCGATTGGCTAAATAATCGTCGACTATGTTAAATGTGATTAAGT
Organism: Macaranga tanarius; assembly: GCA_949673435.1. Lineage (NCBI taxonomy): Eukaryota > Viridiplantae > Streptophyta > Magnoliopsida > Malpighiales > Euphorbiaceae > Macaranga > Macaranga tanarius. Next base: position 3,115 of record CATIWO010428881.1, read on the forward strand.
CGATTGGCTAAGTGACCGTCGACAGTGTGAATTGTTGAGTATGTTAATTGGCTAAGTGACCGTCAACATACTTGAATTGTGATTAAATCGATTGGCTAAGTGAACATCGACAGTGTGAATTATTAAGTATATTGATTGGCTAAGTGACCGTCAACATACTTAAATTATGATTACGTCGATTGGCTAAGTGACCATCGACAGTGTGAATTGTTAAGTATGTTGCTTGGCTAAGTAACCGTCAACATACTTGAATTGTGATTACATCGATTGGCTAAGTGATCGTCGACAGTGTGAATTGTTGAGTATATTGATTGGCTAAGTAATCGTCAACATATGTGAATTATTGAGTATGTTTCACAAGAAGGTGAAACAAGTGAGGAATTGATGATTGTGAGAAATGAGCCAAAATATGGCTATGTGTGAGGTGATTTTGTGAACACCAATGGGTGTGTTGAAATGCAATGTGTAAATAGGTTGTTTAATTATGATTTGATGAATGAATGATGCATTGTAATTTTGAATGATTGGGAATTATATATTGATGAATAATTTGGTATGATTTAGTATGCTTAGCATGTGTTGTTGTGGCTTGAATTGAATTATATTCATGTGCTTTGACATTACTAGTCACTTTAAGGTCATTTTCGTCAATCCATATAAATGAATTAAGTTTAGATATCTTTATAAAAATTGTAGTCCTCTGAAATAGCTTTCTATGGCCCCTTGAATCCGAGTTCGGTAGAGGAAGCTATGGCTGAAAGGGTGAGACATAGTCAGTAGAGTCATGTCTCTGCGCGCCTGTGCCGACTCGGCACACGACTCGGAGTGCCGAGTCAGCCCTTCTTCATCACACTTCTATCTTCGTATTTTGACCATAACTTGAGTTATAGAGCTCCAAATGAGGCGTAGTTTAATGCTATATAAACTTTAAAGTGTCTTCTATAACTTTCATGTTTTGAGTTGGAGTTGAATCTATCATTAAGATTCTCTAATTGAGCTTGACATTTTATTACTCACTTATTCTTTTTTCATTTGGATTCCCGTACAGACTCTATGCAATGCCATTGGTAATGTAACTTCTTAGTGATTGTAAATAGACTTAATAGAGGATTGAAAGACTATATATTATGATCAGTATAATGTGTCTTATATATGTGATTATGTGTTTCTTGAAGTCAACTCTTAAGTGATAGGTATATGTGTACAACTGTATTCATAGTTGCTTATTGAGTTGCAAGCTCACCCCTTTGCTATTGAAACTTTTCAGGAATTGAGTAGATAAAGGGCTTAAAACTTGCATTAGAGTCATAGGTGGGCCGAAGCGAGCTATGGTATACCCAATATTAATTAGACAAGCATGTATATAAAGCTCGGCATGTATATACATTATGAGTTGTTGGTGTATATATATATATATATATATATATATATATATATATATATATGAGTATCTCTTATGGAGGAAATTTTATTATGTATAATGTGAGATGTTTGATTACTATGTGAGTATATGTTTAATTGTGCCACGTGTAGGATTATATTTAAAAGTGTCACATATTGCATTTCTAATTTTGCGTAAACAAAATCACATTTAGGGTCAACAATCAATTAGCCTATGGTCCCTGAAGTAAAGCAATACCAAAAAGGAAAAATGGAATAAATATTAATCAATTCTGGAATGAGAATGCATATTATAACATCCAAGTGTCTCAGCTAAAAAATAGAGTCTCAGAGATCACCAAGTTGCTTCCAGATTGTGAATCTCACTTGCTAACTCATGAATGTATGTTAATAAAATCAGTGAGTCTACCAAACACAACAAATAGTGAAGCATGGTATCCATCACCATACCTTAAAGTGACAACATCTTAGTTTACTGCTCTAAGTTTGGAGCAGAGTAAGCCGCTAAAACATATTGTTTTGCATATAAGAAACGAGTCTGACCAAAAAAGGAAGGAAGTATCCAAAGCTAAGAGAAAAGAAAATGAATAAGGGGAAGCCTCATGAAGCTTTTGGCCTCTGCCATTAAAATAACTGGCCTAAGAATTTAGTGTTGCCACATTAGAGGCTTAATAAGAGAAGCATTGTACCACTAATGTTGATCTAATAGCAGAGAACCCAAGGCTTAAGGGAGCTCATCTAGAGCTATAATTTCTAGTTGCACCTCTATCCAAAGAAGTTCTTTTTAGGAAGAAAAAAGAGGAGAAAGTGGCAAGTAATAGTAAAAATGGCTCTGCCAATAGCAAACAAAAAATCAGAAAGTTTAAAATGAATGAATTAGCTAGGGACAACTTTAAAGTTTTGAAGATCTTTATCAAACTAGGATAATAGCCTTGGGCTAGCCATTGAAGAAACTCTTATAGTAAATCTGATCCAAGCTCCAACGACTGAAGAAGAAGCTTTACCAAGTAAGCCAGTTTTGATGCCAGAGAAGGAGGCACAATAGGAGCTTCCTTAGTTTATTAATTCTTTTTTTATTTTTTATTTTTTTTATCTCACTAACTTGAATCAATATCTTTATATTTGTTTTAGTTTTTTCTATAATGGTTAATGGCCTAGTCATATATGTTACTCCTACAAGTTAGTGTGTAGGAGTAAGGTTTATTGACTGATATAATCCCTATAATCAAGGTCAATCATTGTAGCTATAATTGTGCATAATCTTGTATTATTGACCCTATAATTAGGATGTAATTAGTCTTGTTTACCTTATTTAGTCTAGCTATCCTTGGGTATAAATACCCCTACTTTGATTTGTATTAAACACACAAGATATACAACTTTCTATTATTCTACTCTCTCAATTAACATGGTATTAGAGCCACTCTTATGGTATGTGCAAAACTTTTCATTCATTTTTAAATTCACTTAAACCATTCCCATTTATTTGCGTATCTCCGTTCAATGGCCTAATTAGAAATAACTCAACCTATCCAAACAATTCTTGATGGACCTAATTATACTCTTTGGGTTCAAGATATGAGAAAATTCCTTAAAGGTCATAAACTTTAGAGATATGTAAATGGTGATATAATAGAACCAGTTAAAGCAAAAGATGAAGTTGACACTAACTTCCGATCATGCCTTGAAGAATAGGACAACAATAATCACAAAATTATCATATGGTTTGGAAACACCACAACAAAGTCCATTCGTCAATTGTTTGGTCGCTTTAATATAGCAAAAGAGGTATGGGATTTTCTTGCTCACTATTATGCTGTTACAAGTGGTGCCTCTCATTATCAAAATATGATGCTTTTGCATCATATACATCAATAGAAAGGTCAATCCATATCTGATTTCCATTTTGAGATGTCATATATTTAGGATCAATTGTCCTTATCTGAACCTTATTGGCATTGTACTAATGATGCCCAATCATTTTATAATTATCGAGACTCCATACATTTGTATAAGTTTCTAATGGTTGTACATGATGACTATGATCACATCCGCACTAATCTCGTGAGCCACTGCCCTCTGTTGAGAAAGCTGTTATTGAAGAAACTTGAAGAAATACTAATCGAGTCTCTTCTAATTCAGTTCTTATTACAACCTTACAAGCAACTAATTCTGCTTTAGTGACTTCAACCGCTACTGTATGCAAGTTTTGTAAACAGACAGGTCAGACGATTGATGTATGTCGAAGATTGATGAGGAAGAAATAAAGGGAACAAGGACAATCAAACTTTTCTCTTCCCACTCAATCTATTGATGTCACTACTAACACCTCTGATTTAGAGGTTCCTAGTTCAGCGCTCTACCAAATACTATCATTGGTGGTTCTACCCTATCTATAAGTGATCTTAAGGCCATAGTTGACTAGGTTTTGTCTAGAACTAAATTTCCATCTTTTGCTCTCTCAATCATATCAAGTACTTCTTTTTGGCTTTTTGATTCAGCTTATTGTAATCACATGTCCTTTAATTCATCTTCTTTTTCAACTAAATATAATGTTTCCATACTTTCACCTATTCACACTACTGATGGGTCCCTTATGCCTATTAGCCATGTCGGTTCAATTAAAACTCCTCACTTATCTGTTTCTGATATATATCTTGTCCCTAAATTATCTATGAACTTACTTTATGTGGGACAATTATATGATCTTAGTTTTGATCTTAATTTCTCTAAAACTGGAGTTGTTGTCCAGGATTCATTGACCAAACAAATCATTGGGACATGGCATAAAGTTGGTCGATTATTTTAGCTAGTATCATTACATTTACCTACCACCTCTATAGCTGCTATAGCACACTCAAAGTCTTAATCCAATTCTTTTTGTACTTGGCACTCTCGCCTAGGTCATACATCTAAATCTCGTGTTAAGCTTTTAGCTAATAATGGTAGATTAGGAAATATTGATGATTTTTCTGATTTTTCTTGCATATCTTGTCAACTTGGAAAACAATCAACTTTACCATTTAATATCAGTGCGTCTAATTCTTCTGCCTCTTTTGATCTTGTGCATTTGGATGTTTGGGGACCATCTTAGTAACATCTATAGGAGGGTCTCGATATTTTGTTATCTTTGTTGATAATTTCTAACGGTTTACTTAGATTTACTTGATGCGTAATAGGTTTGAATTTCTCAGCATTTATCGTGAATTCACAGCCATGGTCAAAAATTAATTCTCCAAAACCATAAAAAATTTTCGGTTCGATAATGCATCTAAATACAAACAAGCAGATTTTCTTTCTATCTTTAAATAAGATGGCACCATTTCACATTTCTCTTGTCTTGGAACTTCTCAGCAAAATGGACAAGCTGAGCATAAATATAGACATATTTTAGACGCCGTCTGAACTCTTCTTCATTCTAACTCTGTTCCTGATCAATTATAGGGGGAAGCAGCTCGTAAGGCTGTATACACCATTAATCAACTTCCATCACCTGTTCTTTATAATTAATCTCCTTATGAATGCCTTTTTAGTAAGTCTCCCTCTTACTCTACTCTTAAACCATTTGGGTGTGCTTGCTTTGTGCTACTTCAACCTCATGAACATAATAAACTTGAACCAAGTTCTTGACTATATTGCTTTCTTGGGTATGGACTTGAACATAAAGGTTACAGATGTTATGATCCTGTTAGTCGTCATTTATACATTTCTTATCATATCATTTTTTGGGAAAATACCATGCTCTCCACTGTTTCTAAATTTCATGTCTCCACCAGTTATCATATGTATATTCCTCAATCTATTGAATTATTTCCTACTAATGATAACAATGATGTGAGCACTTAAATATCACAACCAGCTTCTACAGCCTCTCCCAATGATGTTGGATGGTCAGACGATACCTCTCAACAAGTTCCTACAACTCTTGAAGGTAATTATTCTCAACCAATTTCTCATCGTTCCTCTAGAGTTACAGCTCCTCCTCCCAAACTTAAAGATTATCATTGTTACTTTGCTCTTGCTACCTTACCTGAACCTCACACTTTTAGTGAGGCTTCCTTTAACCCACTTTGGCAGCGAGAAATAGATGAAGAAATTCAAGTATTACAACAAAATAAAATATGGGACTTGGTTGACCTACCTATAGAAAAATCAGTGATAGGGTGCAAATGGATTTACAAAATCAAAACTAAATCTGATGGTAGCATTGACCGCTATAAGGCCCGACTTATAGTAAAAGGATTCACTCAAGAATATGGTATTGACTAAGAAGAAACATTTTCCCTAGTAGCCCATCCTACCACTGTTCGAACTCTTATTGCTCTAGCTGTTGTCCGTCATTGGTATCTTTCTTAAATGGACATTAAAAATGCTTTCCTCAATGGTAACCTCTCTAAGGAAGTCTATATGAAGCCTCCTCCTGGTTTGAACCACTATACAAAGTTTGTCATTTACGAAAAGCTTTGTATGGTTTAAAGCAAGCCCTAATAGCTTGGTTTGCCAAATTCAGTACTACTATTCAATTTCTTGGATTTTAGGCCAGTCTTTATGATTCTGCACTATTTTACGTCGGACAAATCAAGGTACTATCATTTTGCTTCTTTATGTGGATGACATGTGAAGGGATCAAAATTTAAAGCAATCAAAATCATGTGAAATTTTAAAATTTTGATTATATGCAACTCTTGCATTAACTAGAATCTTACCCTAGCCCAAGATCATATCACAAACAAATATACATAGCTAAAACATGCATGATGGATAATATTTCAAATCAACAACCAAGTAATATCAGCAAGTCACAAAGCCTACCAACTAAGAGTTCAGTAACACTTATAAAACTCCTAAGTTTATAGCACGTTCAATAAGTTTTGGCTGTTATGATCCACAAGCTCCAAGCTACCCAAGTGTGAAGCCTCTAGCTTAAAACATTCAAGTTGCACAAAGCAGATCTTCAAGGATGATGGAATACTACCCACAAGCCTCTCTTCTTTGACCCACGATGCTCGTTAGAACTCCTCCAAGTTTAAATTTATGTAGGAGTTAGTAGCAACCTCCAACAGATATCAATGGTGGATATGAACTTGTACAACTCTTGTACAATAATGGCTTTTAACTTTGAGAGTTCATAACACTTGTGATATTTTCTATTCTCTACACTTAAGAAGAAGAAGGAAGAAGATGATATCAACCATTTTCTCTCTTTTGTAAGAATATTAAAATGTCTCTCAAATATGTATTAGCATTAGTGTTATCTCCACACTACCCACTAACTTAAAACACATCCATTTGATAATAGCTTGAGTGTCTCACACTCAAGCTATATGCAAGTGTTAGCTTGAGTACTCACACTCAAGCTACATATATATATGATAGTTTGAGTGTCTCACACTTTAACTATATGCATAGATAGCTTTATGTCATAAGTGGGATTAGTTTGGTTACATCGATAGCCTTAGCCTTTAACTTCATTAACCCTTAATGAGTTGGGCTAAGGTTATGAGCTTGTCTAACACTTAAACAAGGCCCACACCAAACTAAATAAGACAACTCATGGACCCTTCATTTAAACTCTTTAAATAAAGTTCAACTTTAATCTACTATTAATAATACATATGGTCCATTTATTGAAATGGCTAGAGGAGGGTTCTTCTATTGATTACCTTTATAGATGATCCATTAAGGTATGGGAATTTGATTCTTATGAATCTAAAGGGTGATTCCTTTGAAAAGTTCAAAGAGTTCAAAGCCCAAATAGAGAACCAAACTGGTAAAAGTATTAAGACTCTTCGATTGGATCGAGGAGGTCAATACTAA
>CATIWO010428904.1:0-10615 GCA_949673435.1 Macaranga tanarius
GTAAATTAAAATCCTAAAAACTAAAAACACTTAAAATAATCCTAAAAAAATAAATGGAAAATAACAAAATTAAAATTTAAAAATTTTATTTTTTCCTCCCCCACACTTAAATTTTGCAATGTCCGCATTGCATGAAAAATGAGAGAATTTTGGGTATGTGCAAGAGCAGGCCGTACGCCCATGCGCATGGGAGTGCCTACCTCGTGCCTAGCAGCATTGCGCTCACACACCCATGCGCATGGGCGTGCCTGGTTTGCGCCTGGTGCAGTAAGCACAGGCACGCCCATGCGCATGGGCATGCCTGCCTCAGCACAAAATAGGGCAGTTGGACACGCCCATGCGCATGGGCTTGCCAAACACCTCCAAATAAGTAAATATTACAAAAATGAAGTGTGAAAGCATTGGAATTGACACAAAAACACATTTAACATTAGGAATTCAACAACATTACATAATTACATTAATAATCAAATCAAAAAACATACATTAAACTTAAACAAAATACAAGACAAAATAAATAACCTAACACATGACACTTAACTACTCTTCTTCAAGGCTTCAATGGTTATGCCCCTAGTCTTGTGGAGGATAGGGTGGTGGAAAGAAGTTTTGTGATTGGAAATAAACCATCAAGTTGTGATTTAGCATATTGATGTCTTGACATATATTAGCCATGTTGGTGTTCATGCCATGTGCTAATGAAGTTAGCTCACCAACATTTGCATCAATCACTCCCACTTGCAACTCTAAATCATCCATTCTTTGCATTATATTATGGATGTCAGCACTTTCCTCCTCTTCTTCCATTTCTTGTGGTGGTGGAGCATGAACAAGATTGTAATGTCCGGGTCCCTCCCTTGTAACCATACCAATTGCTTCCATCATCGGAAGATCGATCAAAGAAGGACCCTTAAGCTTTTAAAATGGCATATTGTCAACATCGAACCCAACATAACATATGATGTTAGTGATCAATCCACCAACTTTTATTGCCCCCGACGACTTAATACCTACATCCTTCAATTTGAGAGCTATTGCATGACAAATATCTAATTGTATATTGTTACACATGCAATACAAAACAGTTAGCTCAGTTGTAGTTACCACCAAATCACCATCTTTCCTAGGGAATAAAGAATGAACCATCAACCTATGTAGATATTTGAGAGCCGGCGATTGAATCCGGGATTCCTTCATCACCCTTGCTTCATAAGAGACCTCCCTTTTACCGATTATCTCTCTCCAAAATGCATCCTTATTAAATTAAACCATGGAATTTTAATTAGGTGGGAAATTATATGCATCATTCAACTCGAACAATCCCATAGTATATTCTATATTTCCTAACTGAAATGTCATAAGCAAAGTTTGTTCATCAAAATGAAATAAGGATAAGAATTCACAAGTAAGTCTAACATAGGTTGGGTATTGTAACAATACACATGCTTCCCACCCCATCCCAGTGATGTACATATTCACTTCGTCTAACAAGCCTACCTCTCTCAAAGCATGAGCACTCATATATTTATTAGGAATAAATTTTCTACAGAGCAATTATTCATACTTCTTCCTTTGCCCCTCATGCCTAAATTCAATTTGAGTAGGAAAGGGTATTACCATTAAATCTTTATTAGCTCCACCTAGATTAGAAGAGCTTCCTCCCCTTGCCCGTTTAGACTTTGGCTTCACTTTCTTGGTGGCATATGTCTTCTTGTGTGGCTCTCTTTTCATGAGTGAGTGATAGATGAAAAACTTGCTTTAGAGAGATAATTTCAGTTAGAGAGAGAGGATTTGTGTAGAGAATGAAGAAGTAGAGATGTGTAGGAAGAGAAGAGAAGAATGTGGTGTTTATATAGAGGGAAATGAAGATAAAAAATGAATAAAAATGGGGAATTGAAGAATTGGGAATGTAGAAAGTGGTCAAAGTTGGAGATTTCAATGTATTGAAAATAGAAAGTGTTGGGAAATTAGAAAAAGCATGAAGAATTGAAGAACCGTAGATATTGGAAAGTGGAGATGTTGGGAAGATAAAAGGTGTGTGGGAATTTGAATAATTTTGAAGATATGCACATTTTTTAAAGGAATCTATATGGCTTTTGAGTAAAAAATTCGACAGTGCACACACCCATGCGTATGGGCGTGTGCCTGTGCTGGCCCATTTTGGCAATGGCAGGCATGGGCATGCGTATGGCCGTGCCTACCTTGCCTCTGTGCTACTCCTAGTGCCTCTAACGCATGGCTATACATATGGTCGTGCCTGATTCGACTAATTTTTGCCTTGGTTTAGCATGGCTATGTGCATGGGCATGCCAGACCTCAAAATTTCTGTTCTAAGCTTACAAATTAAGTTACATGACTATGCAACAAGGTGTGCAACCTTTCTATTTGATTAGAACATGAAAAACTCTAAGATTTAAGCATACATTATGTAATTATAATCACTAAATTCCACCCAAATATACACTTACAAAATATCTTTAAGTGCTCCTCCACTTCTTCAAATTCTTATCTTGCTAAAGCTTCTTCTCTTCATTCCTACAAAATACAAAGAACACTTAAAACTTAAAACTCAAAACACACAACTAGAATTAAAACAAAGAAAATAAAAGTAAAGAGAAAAAGAAAAAGAAAATCTTGGTTAAGCTCCCAAGAAGTACTCTTTTAGGTCTATGAGCTTAGACCGTCATGATCTTTAGAATGTTGAGTCAGCCAAAAAGGCCGATTGGCGAAAGTTATCCAATATGCCTCTATGGTAGATTTTCAGTCTTTACCCATTAACTTTGAATTTTTCTTCTTGAGTGTTGTAAACTTCCACAGCTCCATAGGGGTAGACATGGCTCATTACAAATGGTCCTAACCATCTACTCTTAAGCTTCCCTGAAAATAATCTATGCCTGGAGTTAAATAACAACAGTTGGTCTCCTTCTTGAAAACTCTTAATCTTCACCTTTGCATCATGCCATTTCTTCGTATGTTCTTTGTAAATTCTGGAGTTTTCATATGCCAACTCTCTTATCTCCTCCAATTTACTCAATTGTAAGAGTCTCTTTTCCGCGACTTTCTTGCAATCATAATTTAAAGTCTTGATTGCCCAGTAAACCTTATGCTCAATTTCAACAGGAAGATGACATGCTTTTCCATACACTAACCTATATGGAGACATTCCAATAGGTGTTTTATAAGCTGTTCTATATGCCCACAAAGCATCATCTAACTTCCTTGCCTATTCTTTTCTTAACTTGCTCATTGCTCTTTCAAGAATCCTCTTCAACTCTCTATTGCTTACTTCTACTTGTCCACTTATTTGGGGATGGTATGGAGTAGTTGTCTTATGTTTAACCCCATAACGAGCTAGAAATACTTCCATGTTTCTGTTACAGAAATATGTTCCACCATCACTTATGATAGCTCGGGGTATTCCAAACCTAGCAAAGAGTTTGCTCAGGAATTTACAAACTACTCTTGCATTATTTATGGCACAAGCTTGAGCTTCCACCCATTTGGACATGTAATCTACATAAACAAGTATGTACTTATTTCCATCTGATATAGGAAATGGCCTTATGAAATCTATGCCCCATACGTCAAATATTTCTACCTCAAGAATTCCCGATTAGAGCATTTCATCTTTCTTTGAAATGTTGCCACTCCTTTGACATGTATCGCAACTGAGTACACACTTTCTAGCATCATGAAAGAGAGTGGGCCAATAGAACCCTGCTTCAAGAACTTTTGCAGTAGTTCTTTGTGGACTAAAATTACCACCACTGAACATTCCGTGACAATGCTGCAAAATTGAACCGGTTTCTTCATCTCCTACACATCTTCTTATCAAACCATCATTGCATAGCTTCTAGAGATAAGGATCATATCCCACAAATAATACTTGGAATCATGGATGAGCTTCTTCCTCTGTTGATTATTGAATTCTTCCAGAAATTTTCCATTTGATATAAAGTTAGCTATATCTGCAAACCATGGTACATTTAAACTTTGGATTGCTAATAATATCTCATCTGGAAATAGCTCATGGATAGGTTTTTCCTCCTCATTGTCTTCTTGCTCTAGCTCCAATCTTGAGAGATGATCAGCTACTACATTCTCTGATCCCTTCTTGTCTTTAATTTTAATGTCGAACTCTTGTAAAAGTAGCACCCATCGTATGAGCCTTGGCTTTGAATCCTTCTTGTTCAATAGGTATTTCAACGCTGTATGATCTTTATACACAACAACTTTAGAACCAAGTAAGTAAGATCAAAATTTATCAAAAGTAAAAATTACTACTAGCATCTCCTTCTCGGTTGTGGCATAGTTGAGTTGTGTATCATTTAAGGTTTGGCTTGCATAATAGATGAAATGAAGTTTATTCTCCTTCCTTTGGCCAAGTATAGCTCCTATTGCATGGTCACTTGCATCGCACATTACTTCGAATGGAAGTTTCCAATATAGCGAGACAACTATGGGAGCTGTTATCAATGCTTCCTTCAACCTGTCAAAAGCCAATTTACAATCATTAGTAAAGTCAAAAGAAGAATCTTTCTCAAGTAATTTACAAAGAGGTTTAGAGATTTTTGAAAAATCTTGGATAAACCGCTGATAAAATTCTACATGGCCTAGGAAACTTTGAATTCCTTTAACATTTTTTGGGTATTGAAGTTTTTCAATGGTCTCCACTTTTGCTTTGTCCACTTCAATACCTTGTGCCGAAATTCTATGCCCAAGGACGATTCCTTCCTCCACCATAAAATGACACTTTTTCCAATTTAGTACCAAATTTGTATCTTCACACCTTGTAAGGACTTGCTCCAAATTCTCCAAACATCCTTCAAATGAGCTTCCATAGACTGAGAAGTCATCCATGAACACATCCATAATCTCTTCTACCAAATCTAAGAATATGGCCATCATGCATCTTTGAAAGGTTGCTGGAGCATTACACAATCCAAATAGCATCCTTTTATACGCAAATGTGCCATAGAGACATGTGAATATCATTTTCACTTGATCTTCTGCAGTAATTGCTATCTGGTTGTATCCTGAATAACCATCTAGGAAACAATAGAAGGCATGCCCTGCTATCCTCTCCAACATTTGATCAATAAATGGTAGTGGAAAGTGGTCCTTTCTAGTAGCTGAATTCAACTTCCTGTAGTCAATGCACACTCTCCATCCAGTCACTACTCTTATAGAGATCTATTTACCTTCTTCATTTTCCACCACAGTCATTCCTCCTTTCTTTGGTACACATTGGATAGGACTTACCCATGAACTATCTGAGATTGGGTATATAATCCCTGCATCAAATAGCTTAACCACCTCTTTCTTCACCACTTCTTGCATGTTTGGATTTAGCCTCCTTTTCCTTTCAATGGTTGACTTATATCCGTCTTCCATTAGAATTTTGTGTATGCAATAAGATGGACTTATCCTTTTTATATCCAAAATTTGCCAACCAATTGCTCTTATTCTCCTCTTGAGCATTCTTACAAGCAAGTCTTCTTGGTTTTAGGTGAGCTTAGAGGATATAATCATAGGTAAAGTTTGGTTTTCTCTAAGAAAAGTATACCTCAAATGTTGAGGTAAAGGTTTCAAATCTACAGTCGGTGGTTTTACGCTTGATGGTAGTGTAGGTTCAGTGTTTGGTAGTTTAATTTGGAAAAAATGAGTTTGGTGTTTAATGTGATCTTCATCTTGGGGGGCTTGTACCTACATACACTTTTCAATATACTCTAATTCATCATATTTTGCCAACCTCCTTCGTCGGACTTCAATCACATATTCATCTAAAACATCAACTCTAAAGCATAAATCACTTTCAGAAGAATAGTTCATACCTTGATAGATGTTGAACTTACAACTTTTCTCACCTACTCTTAGAGTTAGTGTTCCATCATAAACGTCAATGATTGCCTTGGCAGTGTATAGGAAAGGCATACCAAGAGTTAATAGAACATCTTCATCTTCCTCAAAGTCAAGGATGACAAAGTCCACTCGAAAGATGAATTTTCTAGCCCTTACAAGTACATCTTCCACTATTCCTTCTGGTTCCTTTACTGTCCTATCTGCCAATTGTAGACGGATGTTTATCGGTCTTGCTTCTCTAAGTCCCAATTTCCTATAAATAGATAAAGGCATAAGATTAATAGAAGCACCTAAATCACACAATGATTTTTGAAATGATAAATTCCCAATAGAACATAGAATAGTAAAACTCCCTGATTGCTTCCTTTTTAAAGGAAGTTTATTTGAGATGATGGCACTGCACTCCTTTATGAGTGTGACTGTCTCAAACTCCTGAAACTTCTTCTTGTTGGAAATCAACTCCTTTAAGAACTTAGCATACTTTGGCATCTGAGATAGACATTCCACAAAAGGCATGTTAATGTGGAGTGTCTTGAATCTTTCCAAGAACTTTGTAAATTATTGATCATGCTTCTTTTTCTTTAACCTTTGCGGGTATGGTACTGGAGGTTCATAAGGTTGAATTGGTGGTGCTTTCGGCTTAGCTTTGTCTTCCTCCTTTACCTCTAGTTCTGCTGGTGTCTCACCCTTTTCATCATTATGTTCTTTCTCTCCTTCATTCTTCTTTTCTTCATACTCCTTTATCGCCTTAGGGGTTTGGATTTCTGTACTACTTCTCAAGGTGATAGCCTTTACTTGCTCTTTTGGATTCTTTTCAGTATTGCTTGGTAATGCACCTTGATTCCTTGTTGATAAAGAATTTACTAGTTGCCCCATTTGACTTCCAAATTGTGAATAAAAGAAAAATGATTTCGGATCATTTGCTCCATCCTCTTTTGAGCTTCATCTTGCTTGCTCATCTTTGATGACATTACATCCATGAATTTCTCCATCTTGCTCTCCATTGAACTTCTAGAGGATGACCCTTTATCTTATTGAAATTGAGGTTGAGGTTGTTGTGCCTTCTGACCTCCAAATCCTAATGGTGCTTATGGTCTCCACTGGTTGTTTCCTTGATTGCTCCAAGAGAAGTTTGGATGATTCCTCCAACTTGGATTGTAGGTATTGCCATAGATATGGTTTTGAGGTCCTTTAAAGTTGCCCACGTAGTTGACACCCTCTATAGTAGACATTCCTTGCATTATTTGACATTCTATTGTAGGATGACCTCCTTGACATAGTTCACATGAAGAAGACAATGTAGATACTACATTCATATTCACTTTATCCATCCTTTTTGTCAGGGCATCGAGCTTTGCATTCAACATGGTAAAATTGTCCACTTCTATGGCTCCAACCTTCTTTGTAATAGTCCTTTCATTAGACCACAAACTTTGTGTATTTGCCATTTCTTCAAAGATATCCAAGGCATCTTCCGGTGTCTTTGACATGATAGTACCTCCAGCTACTGCATCTATATTGACTCTAACCGCATGACTGACTCCTTTGTAGAATTATTGCACCAAATCCTATGTAGGAATCAATTGAGGTGGACACTGCTTCTGAAGGTCTTTAAATCTTTCCCAGCACTCGTAGAATGTTTTATCATCTCTTTGAAAGAAAGAGTTAATCTCATTTCTGATCCTCAACACCTTTGCAGGTGGTAAGTATTTGTTGAAAAAGGTTGTGTAAAGCTCTTGCCACATATTAATGAAGTTGGGTGGCAAACTTGTAAACCATTTCTTTGCCCTGTCCATAAGAGAAAATGAAAAGAGAATCAACCGGATTGCATCAGGCTGTACTCCATTCATCTTGAAGGTAGAATAATACTCCAAGAATCTAGACATATGACCAACTGGATCCTCATATGGTAGCCCATTGAATGGTGAGTTTTGGATCATTGCCGACTTAATTTTAAAGTTGTTTGCTGCTACCGCCGGCCTTACAATTGGTGTTTGATCACCTTGCACATTAGGACTCATAAAATCTCACATGGTTCTCTGACCATTCTGAGGATTTTGAAGAACTTGTTGCCTCGGTGGGTCATTCCTTGCGTTATCTCCTAAGTCCATTTTGCTTGGTGATTGTCGATATATAATTATTTGTTTCTTTTTCTCATGAACTGTCTTTTCTAACTCCAAATCAAGTGGTATCAACTCAAGTCCTTGTTTGCTTTCACTTCATGTGATGTGCATCAGACAATATAAAATCCTACAATACCACAATTAGAACTAAAATTAAAAATAACGTCTAAATCAAGCAACATAAATTTCTTAACAATATCAATTCTTTGCCAATCCCTTACAACGGCACCAAAAACTTAATATGTATAAATCTGCAAGTACACATAATCGTATCAAATAGTAAATAAGATATCATCCCGCAGAGATTGTAAATTGAATATTGCAATACTAACTATGTTTGTTTGTTTAGACAACGAAATATAGTTTAGATTATTTTAAAAACTAAAGCCAAAACAAACAAAAGTAAAATTCAAATTCAGAAAAATATTAAAAGGTAGGGTTCTTATTCTCAATTAGACCATTTTAAAGGATTGATTACCTAACTAGGTCTGTACTAGTTCTAATTAATTTTGAAGGATTTTAGAAACTATAAATTTTTCTCTCAGATAAACCTATAATTAATTGGAGATTAATTAACACTAAGTTCACTGGCTCTCACTAACGTAATGCCTATCAATTCCAATTTTAAACATAACCTTTAATAAATATTAATCCACTTAATTGTCTCTCAACTAATCAAGCAATCAATAGGTCATTGCTTATTCTTATAGAACCCATCTCTCAATTACGCCTATAGTGTTAATTCAATTCTAGGGTGATCAGTCCTAAAATGACATTAAGCTTAACAACAACTAATGAATTAAATCTAGCAACCTAACATAATCACATTAAGCACATGGTCAATTCGGAATAAGAACCCTAAAAAGGATCTAGAGACTCATGGTAAGAATAAAAGAAAACAAAAAAGAAATGAAAACCATTCTGAACATAATAACAATTAAATAAAAGAGTGATATAAGAAAAACCCCCTTCCAGATGATGTAAGGAAGCCTTGCTCTTCTAACTTCAAGCCAAGTATCTCCTCTACTAAGAAAAACCAATGAAAATGTATTCTAAAAAACCAGGAGAGTAAAGAATAAAAAACTACAACTAAAACTAAAAACTAGCCACTCTAAATGAAAAACAAATGGTTCTATTTAAAGGACTTAGTTTCCTAATGAAAAAGGTCATTTAAACTCTCCCAAACTCTATCTAAACATAAGTTTAAAAGATGAGCTTCTATCTATCCAAATTCCGGCTTAAAATCCACTTTTGATTGGCTGCCACATCATCATGCATGGGTACGCAACAATTGGATGTGCCCATGCATCAAAATAACTCTGAAATCTTGGAATCAGGCATAGGCAAGCGCATGGGCATGTGACTGGCACATGGGCGTGCACATGGGCATATGCTCTGTGACTGTCTCTTCTTCAATTCAGGCATGGGTAAGCGCATGGGCATGCCACTCCACACATGGGCGTGCGTATGGCCATGGGCCCTGATGCGAGGATAACTTCCGACTTTAAGCTTCAATCTTATCTTTATCTTCAAGTACTATCTCCATCTCTCCTCAAATGCATCCTACAACCAAAAACTAAACAAAAATTACATATTTAACATAAAAGCACCTAAATTAAAATAAAATAGCAAAACTAACTAAATTAACTAAAAACTAACTAAACAATGCATTTCTAACTTAATATGCAAATAAAATAGAGTGCTCAACATATGCATATTTCACACTCATCACTGCTGACATAGAACTTCCTTATAAACTATCAGTGTGAACATTTGGTATATCATCTCTCTCATTGCCAACAGAAGCTGACGATGGAGATGATGCTTGTGGAAGTGCTCGACCCCTAGTCGAGATGTTAGCTAACTTAACTAGCCTCACTCTATCACTTTGGACTTCACATCCTCTTCCTCTATCCCTACCACTTCCTCGACCATGACCTCTACCTCGATTTCCTATCAATCCACCTCTAGTTCTTGTCATTTTCAAATAAAATCATAAGACTTTAGTAATTCTCATCATCACTATATATAAAATGTATTCTACAATCAATATCTACCAACTCAATATTTCTTAATATCTATAACATATAACACAACCTTTCTTAGTGTCTACAGAACCTAATAACCTAAACTCTGATACCAAATTATAATACCCTGTCTACTATTTACTCCATTAGTACACATAACTAAGGAATTAATGATAATAAAGGCATTTTTTCTAGAATCAGAAAGAATCGCTTAACAACAATATTACCTGCAGTGAATACTAAACTTAATTAGGAATGAACCAATTACTCTTTATACAAATTTGAGTTTGGCATTATATTACATAATAATTTTCCAATGCCGTTCTCTAATACTTCTAGAATTTCCATCTTCTTTATCAGTGTGGTCCACTGCACCTGTCATTTCTCAGCTACTAGCTAAGCAGATACAAACACCTATGCTGAAAAATTTTAAAACAAAAGAGTGTGAGTAATTTCATACATAAATTACCTAGTGAGTGGATAAAAATATTACTTACATTTCTATCATAAGAAAACCTTTTTAATTCACTTTCCAATAGTTTCAGCAATAATAATCAAATGAATTTAAAATACTTTAAGCAGAGTCAAATAATCGTATTATTC
>CATIWO010428990.1:0-39124 GCA_949673435.1 Macaranga tanarius
CAAAAAGCTACGAAAAGCTAGCTCAGAGGGCTACAACTTTCATGAAGACACCTAGACTGAATTCATTTATATGATTGATAAAAATACCCTTGAAGTGGGTTATGATGTCAAAGCACATGACTCTAACTCAAATCAAGCTACAACAACACATGCTAAGCATACTAAATCGCACCAACTCATTCATCAAGACATAATTCTCAATCATTCACACATTGCACCTCATTCCCAAGTATACATTCAAAGTATGTACATTTTCATTTCATAATTTGTATCCGACTGGACCTTTCCTCACATATTTCACCTTCAAATGAAATACAACACAACCAACATTACATAAGTCATTTCCATTCAAATTCATCTTAATAAGCCAATATAACAACCATTCACCAATATTTAATTAAAGTTCATATTCATAACATTCAACCCACACAAATATGGTGTTCACTACACTACACACATGTATCATTAATTACCAACTTCTCATCACATTTTCCATATAGGAATACAAAATAATTCACATAAGAAGTTAGCATATATACACTACAGGTATTCATAAGCACATACAATCAACACTTCTCAATAAATTCATAATTTTTAGTCTTGTTTGCCTTGCCAAATGACACTTAGCCGATTGACACAATATCAACTCATATATATAGACGGTCGCTTAGCCAATCGACATAATCAACCATTCTCGTATGTCGACGGTCACTTAGCCAATCTATATACTCAAGAATTCACATATATTGACGGTCACTTAGCCAATCGACCATAACATATTTCACACTGTTTACGGTCACTTAGCCAATCGACTTAATCACAAATCACGTATGTTGACGGTCACTTAGCCAATCAACATACTCAATAATTCATATATGTTGACAGTCACTTAGCCAATTGACATAATCAATAATTCACATATGTCGATGGTCACTTAGCCAATCGATATAATCAATAATTCATATATGGTGACGGTCACTTAGCCAATCAACCATAACACATTTCACACTCTCGACGGTTACTTAGCCAATCGACATAATCATAATGAACATAGTCGATGGTCACTTAGCCAATCGACATATTCATCATTTCTCACTGTTGATGGTCACTTAGCCAATCGACATGTTCATCACACATTACATCCATATTGACTCACAAATATAACATCATTTGTATCCAATGGCCAACTCAAGTTCATAATACATATACACTTACTACCATAAATTTAATACCATCACATTTCATATCACAACTCAATATTCATAATTCATCCATATGCATTTCCTTTAAATGCTAGTACATGTTCCAAACCAAGTTTTTCATATATTTATTTAATATATCTCATAAGCATTATTGTTCACAAATAATGCTTAATTTATCAATTACAAAAATAATAATAATATTTAATTGATAATACTACACATCATTGCATCTCATTATTATATATAACAATAGCTACTTACCTCAAGTGCTTCAACTCCTTCAAAAATAGAAGCTCTCCTATTGAATTGCACCAATTGTATCCTTATCAATGCCTACACAACATTTATATATTAAAATCACATCACCAACAAGACTTTAGCACTTAAACTCAACTAAATGCAACTAAGTGCAGCCCCAAACTCTAGGTTCAAAGTATCCAAATAATTCACATACACATCCAAAAATTATAAAAATATTTCCAAAGCTAGACATATGAGTCTAATTCAATTCCCATTTAGAATTTATTGATTTGGATGTGTGTTGAATTAATTATGGATTTTTAAGCAAAACCGGGTAAAATAGAGAAACAGAGGTGGCTGGTTGAGCAAGAAAATATATGGCTGTGCCAGACACCCTAAACAGCAGAATTTGGCTTCATACAAAACATAAAAGTTGTAGTAGACTCTCTAAGATTTCTAGAACATTAAAGCTTGCTCAAATCAGAGGTCTACAACTCAAGTTATAATAAAAATAAAGTGACTGATACAACACCTAAAATAGAATCCGAATTCAACATATCAAGACCTAACTCAAATCACCAAAATTAAATACAAAACTTACCAATTGAATGCTCAAAGGGCTAATTGATCTTCTAAGCTCCTCAAAATGAATCTTAGATATATAGATAAACTCAAAATCTCTCCAAAGCTATCAAACCCTTTCTTCTCTTCTACCTCCCCTCTCCCATTCTCTACACCACCACTCACAACCACATATACATATAAAATATACACATTAAAAATAAAGCCACCAATCAAATTATCCCATTTGCCTCCCTCCAAAAGTCTCTACATAATAATTACATAGTATAATAATATCTAAGTAGTAGTAGTAGTAATAATAATAATAATAATAATAATAATAATAATAATAATATAGATAATATCAACAATTATTTCTCAATAAAATAATAATAAACATCACCCATCTCTACACACCCCTTACTAAAATAGGATAATTACTAAATAAATCATCAACTTTTTATTTTGACCAAACCAACCCAAACTTCTCTTACAATTATTCCCCTCTCTACACTATATACCATATCAATCTTAATTGAGGTCCACTATCTCAAAAGCATAAATTGCATTACATACGTATTAAATACGTATGAAAAAGGGCGGGTGTTACATTACCACTTATTTTGGCACAAGTATCAATGGAAAATTTTAAACATGATCTTGACCCTATACAAAGCAAGCCAATTAAAAATCCATATAATAATAATACAAATATTATGGACTATAACTACAAGCACAAATGCATATTTAGCACATAAAATGTGTTTCTTATTGTTCAACTAGTATGTCTACAGCTTGCTCTTTTTGATAGGCCCCATCTTCTGAAGCTTCCGAAGCTACTCCTATAGAGGCTGAATATGTGTTGTATAAATATAAGCATCTCCAACCACATGGATAAGATCACCAGGAATAAGATCTGCATGGGTAAAATAGGTGTCAGCCATGATATGATAATGACAATGCAAGCTTCTTCCCATATTAAAATAAAGCATTGGTGAAAGGAGAATTTTATGGAGAAAACGAGAAATAAGTGCATACCACAAACATGAGCAATCATGCATGTCCACAAAGCACAAGATGCAATGTTAAATGGGACACCAAGACCCATATCAGCAGAGTGCTGATACATTTGACAGGATAGCTCCCCATTAGCCACGTAGAACTACAATTAGTAAAAAAATTTGGTTAGTGATATTTCTTTCAAGGAATTATTATCAAACTAGGTATTAAAACAAGGAAACCTGAACATAGAGACAAACAGAGAAAGATTAAGAAGTAGAATATCCCAAACCTATGCAAACATGTGACACGGTGAAAGTGCCATTGATTTAGGATCTGACGGGTTCCATGCTGCAAGGATAACATGCCTATCATCTGGTCTACTCTTTATATTATCAATAACATCAGTCAGCTGATCAAATCCTTGGCCTGTATAGTCTCTAGATGCATTACCATCCCATATATGAATGCCTCACTCCTGCAGTACCTATTGCAAAAATCTATAGTGCAGTTATAGAACTTCATGAATTATATTCAAAATATGTTACTACTTAATCCATTGGTGTGTGATGCTTAGCAGCAATGGCAATTATACCAGCTATAATGCAAGAAAAATAAGTCAGTCGTGAATAGCAAACATAATTGGTTTTTATGGATAGGTTTTCATTGTCCAATTAAAGCATTTGATTGGATAGAAAAAGAAAAAATCATTATATTTACTTTCGCGTTTGTTGAACCACTAATAAACCACAAACGTTCAGGCATATAAAATGAATAAAATTTTTAAAAAGAGGATGAAACATTATTATTACGCTAACTAAAACTTCCACAAGGAAAATGAACATAGCAGGCAGTTAAAATAGATAAAGATACATTTGTAGTTGGCAAGTTGAAAGAAATTAGAAACAAAATGTTTATTTTTTGCTTGAAGAGAAGTACTGAGTGAAAAGTACAAGTCTGTATTTAATAAGTCATCTACCAAAGCAATAGTAATAAATAGAAGAAACAGTAAATTGCAACAAGTTCACCTACTAAAACAATTTTGTATATCAGTAAACATGAATCTAGCTTTAAAATTCACTATTCATCTGATCACACATTGCTTAACCTCCATAGATTGACATATTCCAAATTCAAAATCAAACAACACACACAGAGAGATAGAAAGAGCACGAGAGTAAGTTGCTGAGAGAAATTTTTGAAGATAAAAATGAACAGGAATTCAAAAATAATACCAGACGTTGAATGGCAAGTGTTGCTGCCACGTTCGAGACCTTGAGAAATCCTCTTGACAGCGATGAATGAACTTCTTCTGTCATCCATTTTATCCTCTTTTATTAATCAACAAGTTTTGACCATTTCACAAACCCTAAGCCACTTTGACTCTAAAATCCACCCCTGAAAACAAAAACTAATCAAAACCTGATAAGAAAAAAACAACTTATGCATTCAAAATTCATAAAACAAAATAAAAAAAATCATGACAATCTGACCTATTAAACACCAAAACAACAAGAAACTCGTTGTTCAACAATCTAGAATCCAAAATGCAGGAAGAATTAGTGCTGAAACCATATCGAAAAGAGCAATAACTGATTCAAAACGTAAAATGCCACAACACACGAGAATAGAGAACGAGCGATTCTAGTTCTTCCTTCAACAAACCAAAAAAGTAAAAATACAGAGAGTTCGATTAAGTCCAAAAAAAAGAAAAAACTAAACCAAAAGCCTCCAAAAGAGAACGGAATCAAAATAAATCTTTCGGTTCCTATTCATTTGCCTCTTCCATTATCTGTGCATTATATAGACGGTGAGTTACGGTTGCCGTCACGGAAGGAGAAAGAGAAAGAGAAGGATAGAGACGTTAATTTAAGAGAGAAAGATAAAGAGAGAAAATGAAGACTTTAATGGAGATGAATTATCTTATGCAAGTTTTTTTTTGTGATGATAAAATAGGAGAAGAAGAAAATGGAGGAGAAGAAGAGGTGGTTTGGTTTTGAAAGATAAAAGAAATGAAGATCAAAACTGAAAATGTAAAAATTAAGTTTGAAAAAATAAAAAGAGCTAGACCATAAAAGAAAGAAGTCTGGTCAAACAGGCTATCTTTTGAAATTTCCTTTAATTTTTTTTGGGATAATAGGACTTTTAGTGCTATAACATATATCTTTTTTTCAATTAAATCCTATGAAAAAATTCTTTTTCAAAAAAATTTTATCGGGTAAATTTTATCAGTGGTTACTAAACTTTACTGTAAATTTCATTTTAGTTATAAAACTTCAATTTGTGACTTTTTTATTACTAAACTTTAATTTCGGTAATACAGGGAAGTCACAAGATATATTCCGATAAAAAATAATGAGGTGGCACATCGGAATTGATACCTCACAATCCACCTCATAAAAATGGACACGTCAGTCTTGCCACGTCAGCAGCTCCACAATTAGAGAAGACCCTCAGCCTTGCCAAATCCTTAAATTATTTTATGCTTCTCTTCCTCTTCTTTATTTTGTTTTCCTCTAAATCTATAATTTATTTTTGGAGACTATTAATGTTGTCTTCCTCTTCTTCATTTCATTTTCCCCTAAAATCCCACTAATCAAATCACCCCCTTCTCTCACTTGTCTCATCGTCAACCAAGGAATAAATATCTTTAGTGAAATCTTTACTGAAATCAAAAAGAAGAATGGAAAATCAAGTTGGGATTCCACTTTACCATTATAATGAAGCTGCTTTGCTTAAAACATCCTGGACAGATGTAATACTTACAAGCAGCATTGCTGCTGCTTTATGCCGTCAAACTTTTTAATGTTATGAATGCCATCTATAACTTTATATTTCAACTTTTTCCATTGAAGATGCAATATTCATCGATTCTACTAATGGGCTGAGGTGGAACCTTTTCTTTAATATTTCTCAGTACTCATTCCAGGATTAGCTCAAGCTCCTTAGCTATACCTCAAGATAGGAGTGTAGTAGTTCCCAATTCGCCAGTGAAGTTGATAAAGGTAATATAAAAAGTAATGTACCTGCTTCTAAACATTTCATTAGAACATTCCTTTTGAGGGAAAGGAGGGAAAGTAGAATTGTTGTTTTAGTTCAAAAAATATTTATATTTTGCAACCTCTCATTAACTTTAAAACTTATTAATTGATTTCACCCTTCTGACGTTGCTTTCTCCTCCGTATGTTTAGACTTCATTGAACAGCTAACAGAAAAATGCCCATCTGCCATCTCAAAAGCCGACAACAATGGATGTACGCCTCTTCATTATGCAGCACACATAGGTGAGCAAGCTATTGTGGAACAGTTTCTTTTAGCTGACAATTCCATTGCTTACCTGAAAAACAAAGAGGGCATGATTGTTATTCATTTGGCTGCAAAAGGAGGGTTTTCTCTAATTGTGGAGCTGCTGACGCGGCCATTTTTATGAGGTGGATTGTGAAGTGTCAATTCCGGTGTGCCACCTCATCATTTTTTATCAGAATATATCTTGTGAGTTCCCTGTATAACCGAAATTAAAGTTTAGTAAAAAAATCACAAATTGAAGTTTTGTAACTAAAATGAAATTTATAGTAAAGTTTAGTAACCACTGATATAATTTACCCAAATTTTATCGGTTAGTTGAACAAATTCTCCATTAATCAACTTTTAAAATTAAATTTTTTATTTACATTTCAATCCTAAAACTTTAAAAAAATGTTATTTTTTATTTTTATTTTTATTTTTAGCTTACTTTATTATTTAATTTTCATAATAACTATATATCTCATTAAAATAATATCATTTTTTCTTAAATTATTAGCTATATTAACAATGAAAAATAAAATTAACTAAGTATTTTAATTATTTTTAAAATATAAATATGAATAAATATTTTTATATTTGGATAAATCAATTAGTTTTGTCCTTTATAATTTTCTTTTTACATTTCAAATAATTGTTGAACTCAATTATTTTTGAATTATATATTTTCTAAAAATTATTTTTCCATAAAACATAATTAATTTATAAGCATTTGTTTAAAAAACTTCATTCTACTTTCATATTCTCAAAATTTGATATGAAATCAAAATTCTAGCTAGTACAAATTCATCTTAAGGATCGTTATAAGACTACATTCACAAAACCTTTTGGACAATATAAGTAAAACGTCATACCTTTTAGCTTAAAAAATACTCACTCAAAATTTTAAAAAATCATGAATGATATCTTCGATCTTTATTTTTTATTTTGCATCGTCTATATCAATGATGTCTTTATTTTTTTTAAAATTTCATTGAACTATATTTCAAACACTTTGGTTTTTGGGTTGTTGCATTACTTAAGGTACCATAATACCAATTGAGAGATTTCTTGTATTTGTATATAAATTTTATATAAAATTCTAGATAAAATACAATTGGAGAGATTCTTGAGGTAGTTTGAATTATGTTTTTGATTTCTGCCTAAACATTAACTGTCCAATAAAACCATTACATTATAGATTACAAAAAAATCCAATATCATGGTTGATAGTCCTAGAAGGCCTATATGGCCCCAAACCCAGAAAATTAAGTCCAAAGAGGACTTTATGTCCATATGAAAAATTATTAATTAATAGGGATAAAACTACTTAATTAGAAAGGTACAAGGACTCATAAAATACTAATTCGAATTGGATTAGGTATGTTTTTTTATGTCTATATAAGCACATATTTTCTCTTTAATAGAATAACTTGAATAGATTTTCTCTGACTTGAGTATCGGAGAACCTATGGATCAAGGATCCTAGGCTCATCTTAGTTTTCTCTTGTGCTTGCAGGTCTAGAGGAGGTTGCATATTCATCAATTGGCGTTATCTGTGGGAACCCTTTTTCCCAATTTCAACTCTCATTGATTTTTTAAAAGCAAAGTTCTAACATATGGCAAATGTTTCGGAGCCCTCGCTTTTGTAAGGAATATCATCTACCACATCCACAACACCTACGCATGTGATTCCACCAGTTACTCAAGAGAACTCCACTCAGCCTCATGTTGGAAGTTCTGAATCATTCACTCCTCCATTAAATTTTCCCTTAGATAATTCACGATTAGGATTGTCAATTGGGGCATCTCCATCATATTATGCACCAATCCAGTATATACCAAGATCTCTTTCAACTGTCCTCTTCCCAAACTTTCTTGGATATTCAACTCTACCTAATATGGCTGAAGCAAATCAGTCATTCATTTCACCAAATTTACCTCTATTGTACATAGAGGCATTAGTAAACAGCCTCAAATCTCAGCTCCACTTTGTGCAACAATAGCTATCATACCTCTCTCAGAACATAGGGACTGGAATTCAAATTAAGGGTATCCTCTGTCCCACTACACCAACCAGTGTCGTAGGTAATACTAATCAAGATGGACTAACAATACTCAGGAAAGAGCATGGTGAGTCACATGGAAATAGGAGTCAACCACTCAAAGGACATGAATCCAGGGAACATGAAGCAGAATCTGAAACTCCTATAAGAGATATGATTAATTTTAATTGTTAATTGCGAGAGGCAATGCATAAAGTCCGAACAGGATCAGATGAGATTGAGGAATGTATAGTGGATGGTAGCACTCCATTCATCAATAATATAATGGCAACTCAAATACCTTCAAAGTTCAAGGTTCCATCTCTAGATTAATATGATAGGACTGCTGATCCTATAGCTCATGTCTCCATATTCCAAATGAAGATGATGTTGCAGAATATTAATAATGTTATTATGTGCCGAGTATTCCCTACTACATTAACGAATACAGCTCAGAGATGGTTTCATCGACTCCCAAAGAACTCCATAGCTACCTTTAAAGAGTTAGTGGAACAATTCAAGACTCAGTTCATCACAAACATTCTGCCTAAGAAAAGTATAAATGATCTATGACTCTATAAATAAAGTGATAATAAGACACTCAAAAATTACCTTAACATGTTCAATAAGATCGCCATATAAATTGAGCACCTGGGTAATGAAGCAGCAATAAATGCATTGAAGTATGGTACCGGGATGGGAAAGCTCAGAGAAAAAATAATGACAAAGAAGCCTCAAACTTTCCCTGAAGCAATGGCTATTGTTACAAAGTTGATTGACCTAGATAAAGATAGGAGAGAGATACGGAAGAAGAAAAGTAAAGATAAGGCGGTAAAGAAAAAAGATGACAAGAAAGATATCCGAAAAAAGTGTAGTTCAAGCTTCGGATCAAGGAATGATGACAAGAGGTATACTCCTCTGAATGCAGCAAGGTCAAAGGTCCTAATATGGATCAAACAAAACAAAATTGATATACCAACACCTCGAAAGCTTAATCTGCTTTCAATCAAAAGAAGAGATAAGAATCGGTATTGTATATATCATCGAGATCATGGCCATGACACAGATGAATGTCGAGATCTTAAGATTGAGATAGATTGGTTGGTATGAGCCATATCATTGAGAAAATTTATTGAGGATCCTCCAAAATGACCAAAAAGCTCCGAAGCTCGAAGTGGGAATCAAGAGGATACTAAAAGAACTCACAAGGATGTATCTGGAGTCATCAATATGATAATTGGTGGCAAATCAATATCGGGAGGAAGAAAGAAAAGACTCAAGAAATAAGTTTGTTTGGTTAGAACTAATTCCTTCATTCTGACTATCATAATTAGTCATGAGGATGGACTTCATGTCAAACAACCTCACAATGGTGCATTGGTAATCAGGGTATACATAAAAAATTATTTGGTCAAAAGGATACTCATAGATGATGGAAGTATAGTTAATGTTCTAATATGGGAAACCTTTTAATCAATGAGAGGCTCATCAGTAGAACTTAAGCCGATATTAAATCCGATCATAAGCTTTTGTGGAGGAATAATTCAACCAATGGGTAGTGTTGAGTTGGACATAGAATTCAAAAATTGAGACTCAGAAGAGCACATTTCATTAAAATCCTTATTCAATATAGTAGACACTCGATTGGCTTATAACGGAGTCATCGGAAGACCGATTCTTTGGAAAATGAGTGCAGTAACGAGTATCAAGTATTTGACAATGAAAATTCCAATTCCACGATGAGTCATTGTAATCAAAGGAGATTAGGAAGCCGCTAAACAGTGTTATCAACTCGCTACTAAAAATGAACTAGAAGCCTTTTCAATTGAAACCTTTGTTGATTTTGAGAAACATGGGATAAGGCATGATCCAGTTGATGAATTAAAAGAGTTGAAACTCGTTAATGGCAAGTTGATAAAAATTAGTGGAGAAATACCTAACCAAGTAAAAAAGGAGATTGAACAAGTACTTCATAACCATGCATACACTTTTGCTACTCAGGTAACAGAGATTATGAGAATTGATCTAAATATGGTTACTCATAGCCTAAATATTGATCCCTCTATCAAACCAGTGGTATAGAAAAGGTGAAATGTCGATTTAGAAAGATAAAAGATCATAGCAGCAAAGACTACCAAGTTATTAGATGCAAGATTTATTAGAGAGGTCTCACATCCAGAGTGGCTAGCCAATGTAGTACTCATCCGTAAGCCTAACAGAAAGTTCTGGATGTGTGTGGATTATATGGACTTGAATAAAGCATGTCCCAAAGATAGTTATCCTCTTCCGACCATAGATAAGTTAATGGATTTAACCGCTTGTCATGAAATGTACAGCTTTGTAGATGCAGCCCAAGGATATCACCAGATTCCCATAAAGAAGGAAGATCAAGAAAAAACATCATTCATAAATCACCAAAGGTTATATAATTATAATGTAATGCCTTTTGGCCTCAAGAACATGGGAGCTATATACTAGAGATTCATGAATTCCATCTTCATTGAAGATATAGGCAAGACTATGGAGGTATATGTGGATGACTTAATTATAAAAAGCAAAAAGCTAAAAGATCATCCTAAAGACTTGGAACGAGTCTTTAATATGTTCGATCAATATAAAGTGAAGCTTAACCCTGACAAGTGTATTTTTGGGCTTAAGGCAGGAAAATTTTTGGGATTCATGATCTCATAAAGGGGAATTGAAGTAAACCCACAAAAGATGAAGGCTATTATCAACATAAAAGTGCCTATAACACTAAATGAGCTAAAAAAATTAAATCGACGAATTACAGCCTTGGGAAGGTTCATGTCATGTTCAGCAAAGAAATGTCTTCCCTTCTTCCCGGCACTAAAGAACATATAGAAATTTGAATGGAATGCTGATTGTCAATTAGCATTCGAAGACATAAAAAAGTTTCCAACCTCCCCACCCTTGTTGAGAAGACCAACCCCAGGAGAAATATTGTACCTTTACTTATCAGTAGGTAATGAATCCTTAACATCGGTACTAGTACAAAAAGATCGGGAAGAGCAAAATCCAATTTATTATGTGAGTAAGGTCCTTAGAGGATCAGAAATTTGCTATCCAAATATGGAAAAGTTGGCTTTAGCTCTAGTACATATAGCAAGGAAACTCCGCCACTATTTTCAAGCTCATAAAATAGTGATAAGAACAAACCAACCTCTCAGAAAGATTCTACAAAGGCCAAAGACATCCGGATGACTCGTCCAATGGTCAGTTCAGTTAGAGGAACATGATATATCCTATGAACCAGGAACTGCAATAAAAGCCCAAGTGTTATCTGACTTCATACAAGAAATGACTGAAGCTGAGGGATTCAACAATAAAAAATTAGAATGGCAAATGTATATAGATGGTGCATCAGGAAATTAAGGATCGAGTGCAGGTATCATCCTAATAGGACCTGAAAGGATAAATATTGAGTATGCTATCAGGATAGCTTATAACGCTACGAATAATATGGCGAAGTATGAAGCCTTGATCACTGGATTAACGTTGGCGAATAAAGTAAGAGCTTTACGATTCTCAGCACGTGGTTAACCAGCTGAAAAGAACCTTCGAAATAAAAGATTCGAATATGATTAAGTATTCAGAAACAACTCATACACTTCTAAAAAAGTTGGAAGAAAATAGTGGGCAGTGGAGTTTAGTCTAAATCCTAAGAAGTGAGAACGAAGCTGACATACTAGCAAAATCTGTAGCAAAAAATAGAATTGTGTTCCAAAAACTAAAGCTTAAAGAGGAACTTATTAGCCCATCTACAGAAAAAAAAATGAGATGCTCAGTACCTTTAAGATAGCAGAATGGATGAAACCTATAGCCGAGTATCTAAATTCAAGAAAATTAACTGAGGACAAAGATCAGGCTAGAAAAATCTGAATAAAAGTAGCCCAGTACTCATTGCAAAATGGAATCCTATATAGGAGGTCAATCAGTCATCAATGGAGTAAATCCATATCTCCTGAAGAAGGAAATTATATTTTAAGAGAAATACACGGGGGGGATATGTAGAGCTCACGAAGCTCATGCAACCTTGGTGAAAAAAGTTATTTTTCAAGGCTATTACTGGCTTACAATGTCCCAGGATGCATAAAATCTTGTGCGAAGCTGTGATAAATTCCAGATATACTCCCAACTAATCCATTCACCAACATATGTTCAGAGTCCCATAGGTAGTCTGTGGCCATTTGCACTATGGGGAATGGACATACTCGGACATTTCCTTTTAGCATCAGGGCAATGAAAGTTTATTATTATGGCTATAGACCATTTCACTAAATGGATTGAGGTTAAAGCAGTTCCTACAATAACCAAAGCTAGGATTCGTAGCTTCTTTTAGAAGGAAATAATATGTAGATTTAGAATTCCCCATACACTTATTATAGATAAGAAGAAACAATTCGACAATAAAAAGTTTAAACAGTTCTGTTCTGATCTCAACATAAAGTTACGATTCACCTCAGTAGCTCATCCATAGACCGAGGTAACCAATCGAATTATTCTATAAGGCATTAAGAAGCGTCTTGATAACAAAAAGGGAGATTAGGTAGACGAGCTATACAATGTCATCTAGGCATACTGTAATACTCTAAAAAGTGCAACTGGTGAATTACCTTTTCGCCTAGCATATGGAATGGATGTTGTGATACTAATCGAGATAGGATCTCCTTTATTAAGAGTCTCCAAAGACTTGGATGAATCAAAGAATGAAGACAATTACAGGATCTTGTTAGATATACTAGAGGAAAAAAGGGAGCAGGCTGCAGCTATAGCCGAAGCCAGACGACAATAGATTGCTCGTTATCACAATAAATGAGTTCGTCCAAGAATCTTCAATGTAGGAGATTTAGTCTTGAGAAAGACCAAAATAAGTAAAGGAAACTGAGGCATTGGAGAGCTTGGAAAAAATTGGGAAGGCCCATACTGAGTCACTGAAGCAACTAATAAAGGAGCTTGTAGACTCAGCGATATGAAGAATAATTCCATTCCTAGATATTGAAATGTAGATAATTTAAGGAAATATTACCAGTAGATGTCTGGAATAATCGGGTTAGTAAACCCAATCGATTTGTAAATCACAAGTCATAAACAAAATAATTTCCTTCATTTCTAAGGGAAATGAATAATTCTCCTACACAGATATGACAATCATGTAAGTGCCAAAACTCATGTACAACATATACAAATTCATGACATTCATAATAGTATAAAACCTGTATGAGTCCCTAATACTCATACAAATATACGAGTCCTTAGTACTCATACAAACATGAGTCTCTAATACTCATACAAACATACAAGTCCTTAGCACTCGTACAAACATGAGTTCTCGATAATCGTAACCAAATTAATACTCATATGAGTTATGAAAAAGCTCACAAAATTGAGCACTCATAAAATGGCGGAGCTCGTTTCACTAACGAACTTGGCAAAAACCCCATGATACTCGAAGTTCGTATAAAAAAATTAAATTAATTTATAAATATAGAGATTAAAATCAAAATAATTGTAGCACCCTCCAGGTACCACATACACGTATCCAGATTAATGAAATAAAACATAAATAATAAAAATTTTCTTAAATGAAAAGATACTTTATATATATTAAAGTATTAGTTGATACAATGTACATATAATTTATATATGTATTTAAAAACAAACATGAACTTAATACAAAAATTCCAAAATGCTAATGCTCATGTAGATGGATGGAAATGTTGTCATCAAGCATGCGGTTGTCCCACCTAAGCTTTCAACTATACCAAGCTTCAAGCTTTGTCCAAAACAAGTACTTCAAGCTAGGCTAACTAACCTGAAAACCACAATTGCAAAGGAATGAGCTTGTAACTCAATAAGCAATTATTAATACAACTATCCATATAGTTCTTCTCAAGAACTAATTAAGAAAAACACATAAAATACATTTCAAGATATCAAAATATGAGAATTTAACATTTAGACTGTGCAAGGGAGTCCAAATAACAAAGGTGTAAGTGAGCACTAAAATGTCAAGCTCAATTAGAGAATCTTAGAAATAGATTCTAGCAAATCATAAAACATAAAAGTTGTAGAGAACTCTTTAACGGTTCTGTAACATTAAACTACGCCTCATTTGGAGTTTGGTAGCTCAAGTTATGGTCAAAACAAATCTCTAGGGTTGTGCTAGACCACTACCGCTCACCAGTGGTCGCCTGATTTTAAGGGCTAGCGATCGCCAGTGATTAGTTTCAGCCCGACCAAAACATATTGTACTCTTTCAGTTATAACTCTCTCTACAGAACTCGGATTCAAGTGATTCAATAAGCTATGGAAAGCTAACTTAGAGGGCTACAACTTTCATGAAGACACCTAGGCTTAATTCATTGATATGAATTAACTAAAATACCCTTGAAATGACTAGTGATATCAACGCATATGAATGTAACTCAATTCAAGCTACAACATTACATTCTAACCACCCTAATCCACACTAAACATCCCAAAACATCACAACAAGATTTCCACACATTCAAACAACATTGTTAGTGCCTCATAGCCATAATAATACATTTATCCACATTCAACACATATGTACATATAATGCGATAATGCATGTTATGCAAGTTAGTTATCCTCACACGTTCACACACGTTATGCATAAGCTCACTTTTGCTTTTCTTGTCTTTCTTTTTTTTTATTTTTCATATATCTGTGGTCATTCCTGAGACTCTCTACCCCTTTCAATTTCATATCTCACATCACATAAATGGCCATATCTGAGACTCTCTACCCCTTTCAATCTCAAATCATGGATCTCAAACTCCACACACACGTATTCCTCACATTGATGCAATATGTATACATTCATTATTCTCACAATAATAACAACCAAACCACCTCATGTGGCTTGCACAACACATATGCCAACAATTACAATTCGCCTATATATATATATATATATGTTCATCATTCTTGCTACATCAATTTAGCATACTAAAACTAAATATAGTCAATCAATTATAGCTACAAGAGGTTCATTATATGTAAGTATTATACTAATAATTACTTACCAAAAAGCTTTCAACTCCTTATCAAGCAAAGCTCTCCCTATTTAGTAGGTTTTCCACTTCCTCTTCCAACTCCTACATAACATATTTACCAAATCCAACAAATAGCTATTACAAACCATATCCAATACACAAAATGCACTAAATGCTCTAAAATCAACATGACCTAAAACCATACACACACAAGTCCAAAAACTCCCAAATTATTACCAAAGCTAGAATTATATGTTTATAGCAAATTTCAATTAGAATCACTCAATTTAGATATGTGTGGAATTAATTATAGATTTTAAAATCTATTTGGCCAAAACAGAACAAAACAGGGCATTACTATGAGCACTGAAATATCCGGCCCCAATTGACAAGCTTAACAGTAAAATTAAGCCAAACTTAAAAACATAGGAAATGTAGAGAACTCTCTGAGATTTTTAGAAAATTAAACTATGCTCAAATCAAAGTTATAAAACTCAAGATATGGCAAGAACAAGATGACTGAAAAATAGAGTAATTCCTACCCGAGAATCCAACCAACAAAACTCAATTAAAAACAACTCAAAACACAAGAAAACTTACCAATATAACTTCAATAAGTATTAAAAACCTTCTAACTTCCCAATTGTTAGCTCAAACAAGATCATAAGCTCACCAAAAATCACTCACAAGCTCCCTCTTCTTCTTCCTCATCAAATTCTCTACAAACTCACTCTCACACATACTTACAAATAATTAAATATACATACATATATATTAGCCAATCATACTTCTTCATTTTTCCCCCAAAGTCTACTATAATAATTACATATTAGAGGTATATTTATCCTTTAACAATTAATAATAATAATAATAATTATTATTATTATTATTGTTATTATTATTATTATTATTATTATTATTATAATATCTATTAATTAAATATTCCCATAAATCACCAAATATCCATAAAACTCCTTAATGCCAAAAGCATATTGCATAATACCCCTCTTAACTTTATATTGCTATATCTAACTCCAAGCTTACCTTTCAATTTGATCCCTCTCTACACTTACCACGCTTAAACTTAAATAAAGTCTACCAATTCTTATACATAAAATGCAATATGCACGTTACTCACACGTGTGCTAAAGGGCGGGTGTTACATTTCTTCCTCCCTTAAAAGAATTTTGTCCCTGAAATTATTAACTACTTACCATCTTCTGAAAATAAGTGAGGATATTTCTGTTTCATCTGCTCTTCTACTTCCTATGTGGCTTCTTTTGGTGAATGGTGGCTCCACTTCACCTTCACTATTGGAATCTCCTTATTTTTCAATTGCTTCACCTTCCGATCAAGTATCTCAATTGGTTCTTCCACATAGGTTAACTTCTTGGTGATTTCAATTTCTGGCTCTTGTATGACGTGACTCAGGTCTGATTGATATCGCCGTAGCATCGACACATGAAATACATTGTGAATGGATGATAATTCTCTTGGAAGAGCCAATCTATAAGCTAGTAGTCCAATTCTCTCAAGGATTTCATATGGTCTAATATACCTTGGACTCAGCTTTCCGTGCTTGCCAAACCGTAAAATTCCCTTCCATGGTGACACTTTCAAGAAAACCCTCTTTCCAACATTATACTCCATTTCTCAGTAATGTCTATCTGCATAACTTTTCTGATGATCTTGGGCTGCTTTCAAATATTTCTTAAACTTTATCTACAGTTTCTTGTATCAAGTCCGGCCCTTCGATTTATCTTAAGCCTTCAACATCCCAACAAATTGGACTTCGACACTTTCTTCCATAAAGAGACAAGTCGCCTTTAAACTCCATGGTATAAGCCTTCATCATGTCTTCCAATGTCTGAATCGTCCTCTCCGATTATCCATCCGTTTGAGGATGAAAAGTTGTACTAAAATGCAATTTAGTACCTAAAGCTCCTTGCAAGCTTCCCCAAAAATGCGATGTGAACCGTGGATCTCTATCGGATACAATTGACATCGGAACTCCATGTAACCTCACAATCTCATAAACATATATGGATGCCAACTTATCAAAAAAATCTGTCCTCTGAATAGGTAAGAAATGAGCCAACTTGGTAAGTCGATCAACTATTACCCACACCGCGTCATGTTTCTGAAAAGTTCGTGGCAATTCAATCATAAAATCCATTGTTATCCTCTCCCATTTTCATCCCGATATCTTTAATGATTGCAATTTTCCCGTAGGTGCTTGATGCTCAGCTTTTACTTGTTGACATGTCAAGCATTTAGCCACGTATTCCGCCACATCCTTCTTCATTGTTAGCCACTAATAAAAAGGCTTCAAATCCTGATACATCTCCGTACTCCTAGGATGCATCGCATATGGAGCAGTATGTGCTTCCTCTATAATTTGCTTTCTAAATTCTCTGATATCCGAAACATATACTCGATTGCCAATTACTAATATACCATCTTCTCGAATTGCAAATTATGTGTTGACTCCCATTTTCACCTTTTCTTTTATCTTCTTCACGTATGCATCATCCTCTTGAGCTTCTTTAATTTAATCCTCCAATGATGGTTTGACTTGCACGACCGCTAACAAGTGGTCTTCCTCTACATCGAGATTAATATTCAATGCTCATAATGCCACAAGATTCTCTTTTTTATAGCAAATGTTTTCAGCTGAAGTCTCCACTATTTTGCGACATAAAGCATCAGCTACTACATTTCCTTTACCCGGATGGTATTCAATAGTGCAGTCATAGTCTTTCAAAAGCTCTATCCATCTTTGTTGTCTCAAGTTCAACTCCTTCTGGGTAGAAATATACTTCAAACTTTTGTGGTATGTGAAAATGGAAAAATTCTCTCCATATAGGTAGTGTCTCCAAATATTCAATGCATGGACAATGGCAGCTAACTCTAAGTCATGAGTAGGATAATTAGCTTCATGAGTTCGCAACTGTCTTGAAGCATATGCAATCACCTTCCCATTTTGCATAAGAATGCACCCCAATCCTTGTCCTGAAGCATCGGTGTACCCCACAAATCCTCCATCTCTAGTTGGTAATGCTAATACTGAAGTGGTAGTAAGTGCTTCTTTCAACTTCTTAAAACTTCATTGGCACTTGACGATCCACTGAAATTGTACATTTTTCTTCAATAGATTAGTTAATGGTCTTGCAATAATAGAAAAATCTTTCACAAATCTTCGGTAGTAACTAGCCAATCCTAGAAAACTCTAAATTTCTGTCACATTTCTAGGTGCTTCCCATTCCATAATGGCCTTAATCTTTGATGGATCTAGTTTAACACCCTCTCTTGAAATAATATACCTCAGAAAAGTAATCTCTTCCATTCAAAACTCACATTTGCCGAATTTGGCGTACAACTGTTGCTCTCTTAATATCTGCAAAGCTGTTTAAAGATGTTGTTCATGCACTTCTCTACTTGAAGAATAAATAAGAATGTCATCGACGAAGACAATCACAAACTGATCTAGATACTGCTGAAAATTCTTGTTCATTAACGACATGAATACTGCAGGTGCATTTGTCAAACTAAAAGGCATAACTAAAAACTCATAATGCCCATATCTAGTTTGGAATGTAGTTTTGGGGAATGAAGTTTCTGCCACTCGAAGCAGCCAATAGCCTGATCTCAAATCTATCTTTAAAAACACTGTGGCATTTTTCAACTGATCAAGCAAATCATTAATCCTCGGTAATGGATACTTGTTCTTCACCATGATTCTATTTAATTACCGATAATCTATGGACAAACACATGCTTCCATCCTTTTTCCTCACAAATAATATCGGAGCTCCCCAAGGTGATATGCTTGGTCTAATGAACCCCTTCTCTAACAACTCTTCTAGTTACTTTTTCAACTCTTTTAACTCTGTTGGTGTCATTCTATACGGAGCAATTGATATCGGTGCCGCTCCCAAAATAGTCTCTATCTCAAATTCAACTTCCCTGTATGGAGGTAATCCTAGTAATTCATCTAGAAACATATCAAAAAAATCTCTCACTACTGGTACCTCTTCTACTCCCGGACTAACTTTGGTTATATCCATAACACTAGCTAGGTAAGCTTCACATCCCTCTTTAATCAAATGAAATGCCACTACTATAAAAATAAAATAAGTAGGCACAACTTTTTCTCTCTCCCACTAAGACCATCTTTTTCTATCCGCCAACATCTATAATTACCTCCTTAGTATAACAATCCACAATGGCATGGTTTTTAACTAACCAATCCATTCCCAAAATAATATCAAATTCATCTAGTTTGATAATCACCAAGTCTGCATACAAAGTCTCATCACCCACTACTATGGGACAAGCTTTCATAATTGAATTAACTACCACAATAATCCCAGCAGGCATAAAAACACATAAACTATATTGTAGGGGTTCAATAATACCATGCACTCTTAAAGCAAACTCATACGACATAAATGACCAAGTTGATCCTGGGTCTATCAAAATAAATGCATCATGGTCAAATATATGGAATATACTAGTGACCACATCTGGAGCTACAGGAGCTTCTTACCTAGTGATGGCATAAACCCTTGCTTGGCCTTGAGATGGACCAGCAGATTCTGCTTCGCTTGAAGTGCTAGCGCCACCTCCTCTACCACCTCGGCCTCTTCCTCGGCCAGCCGTAGACATATTTTCCCTGGCACTGCTTTGTACCGTCATCTGAGATCCTTCTCCACCTCTTCTTTCTGAATAATTTCTGATAAAGTGGCCCGGTTGACCATAATGATAGCACACACCTGGTCTAGCATTCCAGTATTCACCCGAGTGATATTTTCTGTATATATTGCATATGGGAGTTGATGAACTACTCATCGATCTACTTTGCCCCCTTCGGCTATCAAACCTCCCAAAGCCTCTACCGAATGATCCTCCCCTTAACTGATTGGATCGGCTTAATCCACATCCCCTGAAGTTGCCCCATTGGAAACTGGAGCCTCTGAAAGATGAACTAACACTAGTTCGATTTAGAGCAGAGAATGAACCAGTGGTCTTCTTCTTTTTAGCCTCTACCTCATTCCTTTCTATGATCATTTCTTCGGCTCCCACAGCAGTTTCTAATACTTCTCTATATATTGGAGGTTTGATTGCCATCTTCTCCCGAATCTCAAGATTTAAACCTCTCTCAAACTTATTCCTCTTCAACACTTCAGTGGCAACTTCTTTTGGAGCATACTTTGAAAGTCTCATAAATTGTACCTAATAGTCAGCAACGGATAAATAATTCTACTTCAACTCAAGGAACTCGATCTTTTTCCTATCCCTATACACTGCCGGTGTATATTTCTCAGTAAACTCCCTTAGAAATTCCTTCAAAGTTAAAGTCAATGGTACGTTTCTACTCCCCGGTACAGTCTCCCACCAGTTAAAAGCATCTTGCTCAAATAGGGATACGACATAGCTAACCTTCTTTTCTGTGGTGCACTCAAACCTATTAAGGATCCTCTCAATGCTTCTAAGCCATTCCTCGGCTATTTCAGGTTCAGTAGTACCCGCAAAGGCTTTTGCACCTTGCGTCCTTATCTTTTTATAGATCTCATCTACCACGTTACCTACAGGTGCTGGTGGTTGACCTATATTCATCATCAACTATACAAACTCCTACATAAAAGGATATGTAGCAGGTGGAGGAACATGGGGTTGAGCTTGTTCAGGTCCAAGAACAGACTCAGACGACCCTTTGGGATCAACTCGAGGTGCTTGATGTTCGTCCATCTTGAGATATGCAATGCACATCAACTACATGATTTCTATAAACTCATCTAAAACTCATGCATGAGATGTTATGAATGCTTATATATCATGTCCCAAAGAAATCTAATTCCCGCTCTGATACCATTTAATGTAGCACACTCCAAGTACTACATACACGTGTCCAGATTAATAAAATAAAACATAAACAAATAAAATTTTTCTTAAATGAAAAGATACTTTATATATATTAAAGTATTAGTTTATACAATGTACATATAATTTACATATGTATTTAAAAATAAATATGAACTTAATACAAAAATTCCAAAATGTTAATGCTCATATGATGGATGGAAATATTGTCATCAAGCATGCTGTTATCCCACCTAAGCTTTCAACTATACCAAGCTTCAAGATTTGTCCAAAACAAGTACTTCAAGCTAGGCTAACTAACCTGAAAACTACAATTGCAAAGGAATGAGCTTGCAACTCAATAAGTAATTATTAATACAACCATACATATAGTTCTTCTCAAGAACTAATTAAGAAAAACACATAGAATATATTTCAACACATCAAAATATGAAAATTTAACATTTGGACTGCGCAAGGGAGTCCAAATGATAAAGGTGTAAGTGAGCACTAAAATGTCAAGCTCAATTAGAGAATTTTAGAAATAGATTCTAGCAAATCTTAAAACATGAAAGTTATAGAGGACTCTTTACGGTTCTGTAGCATCAAATCACGCCTCATTTGGAGTTCGGTAGCTCAAGTGATAGTCAAAACAAGCCTCTAGAGATGTGCCAAACGCCAATGGTCGCCTGATTTTAAGGGCTGGCGATCGCCACCCATTGGCGATTGCCAATGATTAGTTTCAGCCCGACTAGAATATGTCACACTCTTTCGGCCATAACTCTCTCTACAGAACTCGAATTCAAGTGATTTAAGAAGCTATAGAAAGCTAACTCAGAGAGCTACAACTTTTATGAAGAACTTAGGCTTAATTCATTGATATGAATTGACTAAAATACCCTTGAATTGACTAGTGATGTTAACGCATATGAATGTAACTCAATTCAAGCTACAACATTACATTCTAACCACCCTAATCCACACCAAATGTCCCAAAACATCACAAAAAGATTTCCACACATTAAAACAACATTGTTAGTGCCTCATAGCCACAATAATATATTCATCCACATTCAACACATATGCACATATAACGTGATAATGCATGTTATGCAAGTTAGTTATCCTCACACATTCACACACGTTATGCATAAGCTCACTTTTGCTTTTCTTTTCTTTTCTTTCTTTTCTTTTCCATATATCTGTGACCATTCCTGAGACTCTCTACCCCTTTCAATCTCAGATCTCACATCACATAAATGGCCACATCTGAGACTCTCAACCCCTTTTAATTTCAGATTGTGGAACTCAAACTCCACACACATATATTCCTTACATTGATGCAATATGTATACATTCATTATTCTCACAACAATAACAACCAAACCACCTCATATGGCTTGCACAACACATATGCCAACAATTACAATTCACCTTACCATACTTTCACAAATATATATATATATATATATCTATGTTCATCATTCTTGCTACATCAATTTAGCATACTTAAACCAAATATAGTCAATCAATTATAGCTACAAGAGGTTCATTATATGTAAGTATTATACTAACAATTACTTACCAAAAAGCTTTCAACTCCTTATCAAGCAAAGCTCTCTCTATTGAGTAGGGTTTCCACTTCCTTTTCCAACTCCTACATAATATATTTACTAAATCTAACAAATAGCTATTACAAACCATATCCAATACACAAAATGCACTAAATGCTCTAAAATCAACATGACCTAAAACCATACACACACACGTCCAAAAATCCCCAAATTATTACCAAAGCTAGGGCTATATGTTTATAGCAAATTTCAATTAGAATCACTCAATTTGGATGTGTGTGAAATTAATTATGGATTTTAGAATCCATTTAGCCAAAATAGAACAAAATAGGGCATCACTATGAGTACTGAAATATCCGGCCCTAATTGACAAGTTTAACAGCAAAATTAAGCCAAACTCAAAACATAAGAAATGTAGAGAACTCTCTGAGATTTCTAGAACATTAAACTATACTGAAATTAGAGTTGTAAAACTCAAGATATGGTAAGAAAAAAATGACTAAAAAATAGAGTAATTCCTACCCTAGAATCCAACCAACAAAACTCAATTCAAAATAACTCAAAACACAAGAAAACTTACTAATATAACTTCAATAGGTATTAAAAACTTTTTAACCTCCCAATTGCTGGCTCAAACAAGATCACAAGCTCACCAAAAATTACTCACAAGCTCCCTCTTCTTCTTCCTCACCAAATTCTCTACAAACTCACTCACACATACACTTACAAATAATTAAATATACATACATATATATTAGCCAATCACACTTCTTCATTTTTGCCCCCGAAGTCTACTATAATAATTATATATTAGAGGTATATTTATCCTTTAACAATTAATAATAATAATAATCATCATCATCATCATAATCATAATATCTATTAATTAAATATTCCCACAAATCACCAAATATCCATAAAACTCCTTAATGCCAAAAGTATATTGCACAATACTCTTCTTAACTTTATATTGCTACATTTAACTCCAAGCTTACCTTTCAATTTGATCCCTCTCTATACTTATACCCACGCTTAAACTTAAATAAAGTCTATTAATTCTTATGCATAAAATGCAACATGCACGTCACTCACATGTATGCTAAAGGGTGGGTGTTACAATGATCAAAGATTTTATTAATACAAAAAGTCTTTTACAAAAAGATTCAAAAAAAATGAACAGTTAAGCTCCTCAAGATTAAAACTACACTGCTATTACATTCGATTACGAATCCTTCTGAATCGAAAGAGTGAGAACAGGGGTCCCGAAAATAGTAGTAGTGCCCTTAGTATGAATGTCTGCAGCTTTAGAGGACTCACCAGCAACATTCTCAGTAGCATCATCCCTAGAATCCACATATTGACTTCCCATACTTGAGACCATAACTGATCTCTCCTTCTTGACCATTTCACCCAATTCATGAAGAGTTATCTTGGTAATCAGGGTGAAATCAAGATCGGGATGTTGCTGTATGAGTACTCTTTGACACTCTGCTTTAAGGGCCTGCACGAAGTTGACAGTAATCCTTTGAAATAGCTTTTTCTCACTCTGATGAGCTTCTTTCAGTTGTTGATTTTCTTTATCTTGATCAACAACTCTTTTACTTAGTCGAAAAAGGGATCTTTGAAGTTCCTCATTTTCCTTATTCTCTTGCTCTAAGATTGAAAGAGCACTATCCCTCTCTGCACGAGCTGTATCCCTCTCAGCCCCGACAATGTTAAGAATATCCTTCATTCCTCGGAGCTTACTTTCATGCTCAATTTTTAGCTCATTAATCGTTTGCTCGTTCAGGCTGTATTCGCTCTTGTGAATATAGCAAACATCATACATTCGTAGGATTCTTTGTGCAGCCTATCAAAGGGAACAACAGTTAATAACAAAACAATGAACTCGTAAATTATAATACGAGCTGATTACCTTAATAAAACTTAAAAATCCTTAGCTTTTGAGATTGTTTTCATCAGTACACTCTCACTTAGCTATGTCTTTCTTCAGTCTTAAGCACTCAGAAAGATGACCTCGAATGGTCGGGTTGAGGATGCTCGGATTCTCAACTCGACTCTCGAACTAAGGGACAAGATTGGGGCATCCTTCAAGTCTCGGTCGCTTGAAAATAATTTTGCCCCCATCTATGGCAGGCTCGTAGGTTTCGTCAGAGCCTTTGGGTCGCTTCCCCTTTTATTTACCTATAGGTTCGGCAATAGCTTTGGGAGAGAGTGAAACTCCATAGTCTTCAACACTTAGGGGACGATTGGGATGCTCGTCTGGTTTTGGCGTCTCATCTACATAATCGTCAATACCCTCCATGAAATCATCAATGATATCAGCCATCTACAAAAATAAAGATGAGTTAAAAAATACCTTCAGACTCTTGAATATCACCTACGATATTATAAACACCAGCATCCGTAGGATGCTCGTGCCTAAAGATGAACTTCTCAATGTAATAGTAGGCTAAAGGCTTGGCTATAGAACAATGAGTATAGAGCTCGGATAGAAATGAATGCTTGTCCTCTATAAGATCATATGATTATTTCAAAATATGAGCTTCGGTAGCCCACTCGGTAAGAACATCTTTAAAATCCAACTCGTGTTCAATAATAAAAAACTGATTCCTCCAAGATCAGTTAATATCAGCCAGCTTCTTAAAAAGGCTAAGATGCGCTACTGCAGACATAGTAAAGGTGAGATCTCCCTTCTTTATTATTAAGTTAAACATATACCTAAATATAAATACTGAGGGTTCGTGACCCTATGAGCGGACTAATTCACAAAAAGCAGTTAGGAACCTATACCTATTTGGGTGGAGTTATCCTGGAGCTATTCCATAGGCACGAAAAAAGTCTTTAATGAAGGGATTTATAGGGAAACGAAGACCACCTTCCAGTTGGTCGACATAAATAACTAATTTATTATGGTTATTTTCTTTGTTGGGATTGTGATGGGCCCTAAAATGAGATTAGGCCTCATAAAGTTTAAATGTTTTAGAGATCTAATATTTATTCCTAAATAGACGAATAACCCCCTTGTGTAGTTGAGGGGGAAACGTTGAAGGATCTAAGGAAAGCCTAGGGGCCATTGTTACAAAATAAATTATAAAAAGCTTAAAACTAAAGATTAAAGCGAAAAGAAAAGGAAAGAGGAAATGACTTTAGAACCTTGAGAGATGAAGACATAAACTTCCTATCGCCAAGAAA
Source organism: Macaranga tanarius (assembly GCA_949673435.1). NCBI lineage: Eukaryota > Viridiplantae > Streptophyta > Magnoliopsida > Malpighiales > Euphorbiaceae > Macaranga > Macaranga tanarius. The sequence continues at coordinate 26,000 of CATIWO010428990.1, forward strand.
ATCTAGAGAGAAGGCAGAGGATTTCAAAGTGAAAGTAAAAGTGATGGACGATTGATTTATAATGGGAGGATAGTTTTGGTGTTTCTCAAAATACCCTCAGCAGTTATAAATTATCATCTGACAAAATGAAGGATACGCTGGGAATATGAAAATAATGAAACATCGCAAGCGAATTCGGAGAGTTTTATCGATTATCAAGAATGTTAGGACACGTGGGTAGTTGAAGTAATTACTGACAACATGCTTACCTAATTCTGAAGGATGAGTATTGCGGATATTTTGACGCTTATAGACTGACGAGTCCTTACAATACGCGGATGAATTCGAACATTGTAGTTTGTAAGACATTCGAAGTTTACAGGATCGAGCACCTCAAATACTCGATTCTTCAAACAATGTATATGAATGCCTTAATGCTCGTAAAAGATGAACGAGTATCTTTAAAAGCTCGTAAGACGAGTATTTCCACTCCAAAAAAATGAATCTCTAAAGGTTCAGATATCTTAATACTAATTGAAGACGAGTATCTCTATACTCGTCCAATATAACTAAGTGAGCGGTTCAAATGGTGAAAGGATATGAATCTTTCTCGAACATAAATATTCGATACTATTGGGGGGACTTTTGATAGTCCTAGAAGGCCCATATGGCCCCAAACCCATAAATTCAAACCCTAAGAGGACTTTATGTCCATATGGAAAATTATTAATTAATAAGGATAAAACTACTTAATTAGAAAGGTACAAGGACTCACAAAATACTAATTCGAATTGGATTATGTATGTTTCATTTATGTCTATATAAGCATATGTTTTCAATGGTCAAACTACCATATTGAGATTAAACCACTAAAAAGCAAGTTTCAAAAATTTCATGTTTTCATACTGCTGATTGTTTAGCTCTAAAAATTATAGAGATTGATGCTGTAAAATTAGGATATGAAAAATTTTTAAAACAAGTTCAAAATGGGCATGAGTAAATAGTCCAATACACATTAGCACACTAAAATAATTGTCAAAAGAATTATTATATAATAAAAAGAAAATTCTTTCAATTGTTTTGTACATTACTAAATTTTAAAGTTACTTTTAAAATCAAAAATTACTTTTAAGAATCCATTGTAAATCAGCAAAACAAGTTTTCCAAAAAGATGTTCAAGATTTAGGTTCAAAATAAATTTTTACCGGATATCACATTATCCTTACTATCACTTTATGTTTATTTTTTCTAAAAAAAAAAAATCATTTTGTGTTTACTTGTCTAGTTTCATTAGGTTATTAATAGTAAAAGTGAGATGGTACTCAGTGGGATAACTTTATAATAACTTATTAATTAAAATGTATTATAATTAATTAAATATAGTATTACAAAAAAGTGAATTGCGATTAATCTTTAATATTACAGTTGCTATACATCCAAATTTTCTAGATATTATTTTTTCAATATTTTGATAAAAGCTTTTTGAATTCCTTCGAAGCTTGTCATAGGGACAATAGGTTGCAATCATTGATCAAACTCTAGCTCTTATTCAATTTGAACGGATTTTGATTTACAAATTTTGTCAACTCATCCAATATGGGTACAAAATCTGACCATTTTCTCAATTATAATTGTCCTATTATTAGTCTAAATGACAAACAGATATTTAAAAAACAATAATTTGTTCTATTATTAATTCTTGAAAATCCAAACTTACTCCAGTCTAAATCCTTAATACTTTTAAAATTAATTTTAATTAAAATACTTACTATGTATCATAATATTTTATTAAATTATAAAATTAAATTTTGCAAAAATATATATTAAATTTTTGGGAAAGAATTTTTTATAGTCAACCAAAACTTTTTTGCTTGATAGTTTATAGTCAACCTATATCATTTTAAAATCAATCTATATCATTTGTGATATTTTTGATGTTGGACTAAATTAACAAAAATTTAAAACAATATCATGACTTTAGGTTAAATAGAAACTAAGATATGGAAAATTAAAAATTAATTTTTGTAGCCAAACCGTCCATGAAACATGGTTGAATTCTAACCGTGAACTAATCGTAATCATAACCATTATGAACCTTAACCCAAATCAAACCATCAGTTCAATGAACCGTAAACCGTCTTTTCAAGGACCAACTAAAGTTCATAATATTTATCAACTTTAAACTTATGCTCAAAAAAAAAAAAAAAAAGTATGAACTTTGAACCGGCAGTTCATGACAGAAACTTGAGCTGCCTGAAACCGGTCGTTCACCAACTGTGACAATGACTATAGAAACTTACCAGCATTCCTGAAGGATACCAGTTTTAGTTTTTAAATAATAATAAACACTTTCAAAAAAAAATCTTGAAGACGTTTACTTTGAGAAATGCAATTTCCCAAAAGCTTGCAGATTGAGATTATTTCTCAATTCTTGCTTTTTTCCCAAATATAAATTTGTCATCATTAATTAATAACAATAATCCTACATCATGCATCATCAATTAAACCAAAAAAAAAAAAAAAACTCCCAGTTTCAGACATTATTACTAAATTACCACATCGCATGCTTGGACATAAACCTTTATATCTTGGTACAATGTAGCAATTACACCATATACAGAATTACCAATTCATTGCTCCAGCAACCTCTTAAGTCTTGCTGCTGATAGCCAATATTTGGCCAAAGCAGAGGTGATGAATGAGCTGAAGAAAGGAATTAAAGATGTTCAGCCACGACATTTTGCTTTGGCAAAGGATTGCATCCCCTTCCCAGATTTTTCAAAACTCATCCAAGCTTTCTTCATGTGATCCAATCAAATTTACAAATGCAGCAGTCATGCAGATTATTCATCCTAATAGTCTAATGTACCATCCCAATATCCTCAGCCATATTCCAATTCAATTATTAAACAAATGATATTTGTGGAACTAACAAATTCATCTCTGCCTTCCAGAAGACACGACCAACTCCTAACTGTTTCACAAACCAGCACCACGTAGAAACTGTGTAAGATTCTGGTACCTGCTCCTAGCATCCAACCCAGCTTCTAGAAATCTTCGGGCATAAATAAGTTTGCATTCGTCCACATGGTTGTATCAACCCCAGTGGTCGAGCCTTTCACTATAACTTCTGCATCCACCTGCTGTGAGATGGCAGCTGCAGGTGAATCATTTAAGAATCTTTTGCACTCATTTCTGTTAATAGCATTTTTACAATGTTATGTTCGATATTACATGACTTTTCCAATAGCTTGCACACTAATTTTGCTTTTTGACAGAAAGCCAGGATTTGTGGAGCACCCAGACAGCTAATTCCAAGACATTTCAGCTCCAGAGAAAAAAAAAAAAAGAAGACCTACAGCATCATCTCATGGATCATAGTCAGACCTAAGCGAACAGAACCCATGTGTCTGTATGTGCAAACACATATAGCCAAACCAGTGAGTCTGGAGTCCTGGCTCTTCAATTTTAGACTGCAAATAGCCGAAGCAAGAAGAATATGCAATTATTGCGTCTGGTCCATTAAAGAATATGACAAGCTCAAGCCTTAACAAGCTAACTTGGGTTTTAAGTTTTCACTTGATATCAGCAGATCAAACAAAAGCTGAAATTAAAGCAATAAACACAGTTTCCAGAGAAATATGTACTGAAATGAGAATGTCAGTATGACAAGTCTTCCCTAAACATCTTGGCAATCAAACATTAACAAGATTGTTTCATAATTCACTATCAATGACCTGGCAGAATCTCATATTGCCATGTACTATACAACACTAATGGTTGGCAACCGTACCTATATTTCTTTATAAAGGTTTTGTATTTGTACGAAAAACATAAAAATATCAAAACCATCTTATCTATTGTTTTTATTACGGCCATTTTCCTTAATGTAATGATATATAGGACGAGTGCTTTCTGAAGACCTAGGATTTGTGAATGCCTGATCTGGGACCTAAAGCTATTCACACCTATTTTAGAGTTGGATCAGGGGTGTCAGATCGGCAGAGCTAAAGCAGTTGTATAAAATTGGTAGCATTCAGATTAATGATAATCATAAAAAGGAATAAGATGAGGTTCATTTGATTTCACCATACTCACAACCCATGTAAAAGTCAATTTTCTCAGGATTGGTATCATCCAAGAACAGAAAGGATATATTAAAACACCCTATAGAGGACATGTAGAATAACTGTCAAAAAGATAAAACTGGATAGGTGGCTTATCCAGTTTAAATGCCAAGTAATTCTGCCTAAAGAAGAAGATGAGGCAAGAAATGGGTCCTGCACCTTTGACAATCAGACTGTTCAACAGATTTTGGTCTTAGATTTACTTGCTTTCCTTTGATTTCCTGCATTTTAGTTTCCTTTCAATCCTGCACCTCTGACAATCATGCCATTACACAGATTTTGGTCTTAGATTCACTTGCTTTACTTTGGTTTCCTGTTCCTTTCAATCCTAGCCAGCAACTTTTTTTTTTGGGCTAAATCGAGCACTGACTGGGGTTCAAACTTAAGGCCTAACAGTCCTGAAGACTCCTGTACCATTAAGCTAAAAAGCTCATTGGTACCCTGCTCTGTACTTAGTGAACTTTTCATCTGTATAGTTCCTCATTCAGTCACTATTTCGAGCTATTTCAACTATATCTTTTCTTTATCAGTTTCTTAAGTTCAATGCACTGGGAATTGGATTCTGTAGTTTCAGTGCCTGATATTGAGGTTCTTTGAAATCCTAATGTTATCGTTGGTAATTTGATACAAACAGCATCGCTAACCTAAGCTAAGCTCCCGCTGATTTGATAATAAGAAAATTCTTAAGAGATTGAAATTGCATTAAAGCTGAAATGATTTTGAGGGCAATGGAAATATTCCTTCTTCCACCAAAATCTAAATTCTTATAATTTAAAGAAAATTATAGAATAACGAACAATTAGAGTCAACCAAAACAACATATTTCGTGTCCTGATCAGTACTAAGATGCAGAATATAAAGTGCTAATTAATAAAAAGGTTTGATGCTGGTTCAGCTGGGTTCTACACTAAGAAGTGATCCAAATTCCACAATATCATAGCCTACACGAAAACAAAGAGCTCACTTGGACTCATTATACACATGCATAGACAAGGCACAATACGTGTGCCAGGGCACATACATAGACTTTTTTATTCCCTTTTATTTTTTCAAATAGTCATGCTGTTTTGAAAGACATCCAACTATTGCCAAAAAACTAGATGTCTAGCTTTCAGCATTTGAGTGAGATATAAACTAAAAGTATGCTGTTAGCTGGTATTTAGATAAAATTGTAGCTCCAAACACTGTGATTAGTGATTCATTGTCAAATACTAATTGCTGAACCAAAAGCAGCCCTATACCCACAGGGACTAATCCAAATTATGAGCTTTTAAAGGTTGGTCCATTAAATAGAAAATTTTATAGTTAGCGAACATAAACAGAAAGAACTCATGTACAATGAAGAAATATATTTCATTTTCCGTTAGCCTTATGCATCAAGAAAAACAATAGTTAACAATTGCAATGTTCTAGTTTTTGGATTCCTAGAAAAAGGCCTACTTCATGTGTGTGTTTTCATTTTATTGTTCCTTTAGATCATCCAAAAGTTCACAAGTGGCAGAGCAGTAGCTTGAAATTAAACAGCAAAAGGAATTCAAATTGAAAGGAAAATAATTCAAAACATGAAACTCACTAATTTAGAGCCGCGCATTTATCTTGTCCCAGTTTGATGCATCTGGAAGAGGCAAAGATCTTTCTTCACTCTCATTGAGTTTCAAGGCTGTACTTGTACTTATTTCTTGAGAACAAAGGTAAGACAATGACTGCAACCATGACACTAATGTTGGCTTGCGCGTAACATCATCAGACTCAGCAATCTGAGCATAAAGATCATTGAGAACCACATTTTGGCCATCCTTTGGCAACTGGATGCTCAGCTGTGCCAACTTCTTCATTAAGTTTGGTAGCACCTGGAAAACAGAAATGGTAATATATTTTATTTCCCAAGATGAATTTGTTCTGATATCCACTTGCATTCTAGTGTTTTCAGGACATAGTTTCCATTTATCCTTAAAATTTGAGATATTTGGCATACAAGAAGTATGCATTTTCATCCACAGCCTAAAATGAGAAATACTCAGAAAAAACTATTGTTAATATTAAGTACAATGCAAATAAAAAAGGATCATGTTACATTCAAAAACAAAGTAAAACAGAAAGTGTCATAAGCAGGTAGCACTTACTTGTATATCAACTAGGAAAATAAGCCGTAAAAGCAACTCTAATATTTTCTTACAAGGCTCTGATTCTCCATAACAGTTTTTCCACATATCAGCATCCTGAGTGGAAATCTCAGTGCAGAGCACGTTTGCTTTTTCAACAAGACTGTGGATACAATAAAATGTGGCTGGACTTCCAGCAGGAAGATGTCTAACCAAGGATGCAACTCCAGAAGCCATACCGTCAAAAGGGGTAATACCAGGGTAACCCTGCATCGAAAAAATTAAAAAAAGAAAAGGAACAAATCAGCATCAAGACGTGGATGATTAAGAGCGAAAACTGATCGGTACTTCAGCTGCTTAGATACCAATAAAGATCTCTGTAGGTAAAAGAAAGCAAGTTTCTCCTTCAATGATGTTCTTTCATTATCATCAGCATCCTTTCCTGAAGATATAAATGCCACAAACATAGAATGCGAGGCTTGAGCTACTTTTCCATTTGGATGTCCCATGAATCTATTCGTGTTTGTAATAAGGAGTCAAAATTTACACATAACTTAAAAAAATAAACTTCCACATAAGCTAATCAATTGTTCAATAAAGGATACAAGAACATAGCTGGAGCTAAAACCCTGCTAAAAGCAGCACTTGGCAAACGCTCGATACATGTTGGAATAACCCGCAAGTAAAATAACATACGGGCTGTTTGCACTTCATCCTTGAACCATCTATATTGCCATTTGTGCTGGAATTCTACAAGGCAACATTTTCAAATTTATGGAACAGTTTTACAGTAAAGAAGATGAGAACCAACTCATTATGTAACCTAGCACCAAAGAAAATGACAGCATTCATACTTTACTTACAACTACTTTATAATAAAATAAAACAGAATAACAAATACAAAAACCAAATCATTGTGCCACCTCACAAGAAATGCAGAATGAAAAGACAAAATAAACCACAAATACCTTGAGGATTTGTCAAATCAGCATAAGTGGGCATAGATTTTATGAAAGAGTCGCATGCAGTCTCATTCTCCTGTACACTCACAACTACACCTCGAATTGTATCTATGTACTCTGGCAAGCGCATCCGACGAAAATACTCTACACAAGACAATGAAATTAGTATCGAAACAGATGTCACCATCTGAGCTTCAGTAGGGTATTTTGAATTTAGCTTGTGCTTGGTAACAGCCAGTGCAAAAACCACAGCCATAAGGAAGGCAGACTCAGCAATTTTCTCAATATCCCCAAGTAACTCATCCTCTTTTCCACGAAGAACCAAGGCCACCTGCCGATGCCCTGAGTAAAGCTCTTGGCAGAAACGCCAGATCATATTTTCCACACCCACCTTGTTCTCATCATCTATTGAGATATATTGATTGCAGAGAACACCACTTATGGCTCCTGCCTCTTTGAAAGGAACACTATCCAGGTGTTCTTTAACATCATCAATCACCATTTTATGATTGCCATGTGTTAACTCAAGAATCCTTGTATATAAACACCGCAAGGGAAATATTTCCATTAATAATGCTGAAGTAAGGGATAAAAGCAGAGGGGCTCTAGAGGACACTGACCCACATCGAGCCAAAGCTAATGAAATGCATTGGAGCAGAAGACTGGTTTTGGAATCATTTTCTACACTAGAGAAGCCTCTGGTATTAGTAATCAAATCCTGTGCCACAGATTCTATCCGATTTTCAGCAGAAATCCTTAATCTTGACAAAACCTGCAGCACATGGCCATCTGGTATTGATCTATTCAAAGCTCTCAGAGAACCCGCTGCAGCCATGACGACAGCAAAAGCAACAAAGTTTGGCTTTGGAGTCTCTAAAGCGTCATGAGCAAACTTTTGCAATTTCTCAATAGAATGTGATTTGATGTACCCAAACATAATCCAATCAACCAAATGCAAAATCATGAGCCCATTAGAAACATTGCCACGTGGTCCATCCTCCTTCCCCCAAATTCCAAACAGTGCATCCAAAATTCTAAAATAATAAGCATCCACAGAAGAACATAGAGCATATCCAATGCCTGCAAGAACATCGGCAATGCATCCAGGATCAGAGGTAACCAATTTGTAGTCTTCATCCAACAGCCTACAAAGCAACTCCAAGCAAACTGTCTTAGAGGTTTCAGTTGCAGAAGGCACAAATGCAAAAGCACCTAGAAGGAGAACTGCTTCAGCAAATAGCTCAGGGCTTTTCTTAGCATCAAAATTATTATAAAAATTCTTATAGAGGGTCTCCACAGCTGAATCGACAAGGACTGGAGAGGGCCTGAACGATTTCCTGACCCAGATATAAAGAAGCCGAAGAAACAAAGGATATGACTCAAGAGGAAGAAAAAGCTTTTGAGAAGATAAAATGGAAAGGAGAAGCTTTGCTTGGGGGTCAGCAACATGAAGAGAGGTCTGATAATGAAGAAGGATTTTCAAAGCCTGAAGATGATTAGCTTGAAATGATTGATGTTGAAGTAAGTCTCTGAGCTCAGCCCATGCTTGAATGATGGCCCGGGCAGATGATGAAGAAGATTGGCTAGTGATGATGCTGCTGCTGCTGCTGCTGCTGCTGCTAATGCTACTACTGGTTCGACTGTTGCTCCTCAACAACTCTTCAAGAAAATGGGAGTCACTAGCCTGCCTAGCCATCTCGTTAATTGCTAACTGTCAAAAAGAAAAAGAAAAAAAAAAGATTTGCTTTTATCATAGATACAAAACTACAAACCATCTTTTATATACATAAAATCTATCAATCTATGACATATCGCATTGGCTTAGCTTAATTCTCACACATTAAACTCTATATAAAGACTAACTCATCTAAAAACCATTGGAAGAATTCCAAAAATTGCTAAGTAATATATTTTCCAAGTCAGTAGAAGCAATTTATTATATAAACTTCACATTCACTAATAAATGAACTTGAAACGACAGATATCATTACAATTTTTAATGTAAACACTGTGATAACAACAGCAACAACAACCATGAGACAAGTCTATAGATATATGCAATAAAAACATGGAAGAATGCTAAATTGAACATACAAAGAAATAATCTGTTGAACTCAATCAAATTATGAACATACAAAGTAGAAACAGTGATATTAAAGCGAAAGTACCTTCCATAGGCTAAGGGCCTTCGACGAATTTACCAAGTGGGACTAAACTAACATCTCATCGTCCTTTTGCGGCTAAAATAATTTCAAAAAACAAACATAAATAATTTAATCGAAATTGAATATGAATGTAATTGAAGTAAAACGCAACAGAGAGGACGCAAAAAAGGAAAAGGAGAGAGGAAGAAGGGGACGGCTAGTGTGATCAGAAATATATAATAGAGAAAAGGAGAGTGTTGTGGAGATTACTGCTTTGTTTGGAGAAAGGAAACATTCGGAAGATGGAAAATGACTTTAAGATTAGAAAAATGCATTGAAGTTCTGAACTTTCTTCGTTCGAATAGATGAGGTAGGAAAATAAGATATATATGGTTGGGATAGTTACACTACAAGTGCTGTAACGTTTCAAAATTACAATTAAGTTCTAAAATCACTTTTTTTAAAAAAAAAATTATTTCTATTAGTTTTTAAATATTTACTCATTATTCTTTTTCCGTTAAATTAAACAGAATACATTGACATGTCAATTCGACCCGTCAATTTTGAGACACCTTTTTCCATGTCATAAACCACATCTTCTTAGTTCTTCCTCCCTAATTTAATTGCAATGGCTAATTATTGCACTTAGAGATAACAACAATTTCAATTCTAAAAGTTATAAAAATTGTACAATTAAGTCCTAAAAGATTAATTCTTAACAATTGAGTTTATGAAATAATTAAAAATTTAAGTCTTAGTCTTAGTTCTTTAATAGTATCAGAGCATGCATATGTAGCTTCACTTTTACCTATGTGTGCTATGACTCATCAACAGGTGGACTGGTATCTGCCATATTTACTTCCACATCACCATCACCACCTTCCACATCAACAACTCCCTTTAATCACCTTTCTTCCTCTATTTTTCCTTATATCTGCTCTTCTCACTCACTAAATTTTCTCCAACATTAATACTCTGCCTTTTAAGATCTGAAATAATTTTTTCTTTTCATGATCAAATCCATTTTTTAATGAAGCTAATACATATTCTTCTCCATCACAATCTTATTCAAATCACAAGTTCAAAACTCTCTAAAAAATAATTTCATTTTCACTTTATTTTCTTAATCTGCAACAAAAATCAATCTATTTAATTTCTTTCAAAGGAATAAAAAAAAATCACTTTAAAATATATCTAACTAGAAATCAATAATGACAGTAATAAGAATTGTGAGGCCATTTTTTAAAAATGATGCTGATAAATTAGCTTTTGTCCTTCGTACCTCTTTTCTCATGGTCGATTAGTTTCTCATCACCACTGATCATGCTTTCTCTGATTTCACCTTTTACTCTTCTTCCTCCATTGGTAAGCTCTATTAGTTATTAAAAGTGAGTTATATGGGTAATCTTTGGTTGTTGATTATATGGGTATGTCAAGATTAAGATCTTTATGTAGTTTTAAAAGTGAATTTTTTTTGGTTAAAAGATATAACTTTCCAGATGCAAGAAGTTTTGGCTACTAGAAGTTTAATTTCAACAACTAGTGTTAATGATGGTTTGCATTTTGCTCTTGATGGGAAAAGTGGATTCAATGAAAAAGAGTAAAAAATAAAGAGTTTGATAGTTAAAAAGAAGAGATTATTTCAAATCTTAAAAAGTAGAATGACTTAGTATTGGAAAATTTTTAGTGAGTGAGAAGAGGATATATAAGGAAATAGAGGGAGTAAAGAAAATAAGGTGATTGAAGGGAGTTGCTGAATTGAAAAGAGGTGATAGTGATATGGAAGCAAATGTGGTAGCTGGTAGTCCCCTTGTTAATAAGTCACAGCCCACATAGGCAAAATTGAAGCCACATATGCATACTCAGTTACTATTAATGGAACAGTACTAACGGTTAATTTTTTAATTACTTCCTGAACTTGATTATTAAGAATTAACCTTTTAGGACTTAATTTTAAAAATTCTATAATTTTTAGGACTGAAATTGTTATTATCTTTAAATGCAACAATTATCCATTATAATTTTTTTTTTAAAAAAAAGTGGTTTTAGAACTTGATTGAAATATTTGAAAAGTAATAAAACTTGTGGGTTTGATCCTTACCATTTTCCCTCCTAAAACTTTTAAAATATTTACTCAAAAAAAAGTGGTTTTAGAACTTGATTGAAATATTTGAAAAGTAATAAAACTTGTGGGTTTGATCCTTACCATTTTCCCTCCTACAACTTTTAAAATATTTACTCATTAATCTTTCTCCATTAAATCAAATAGAATGCACACATGTTTGCGGTGAACTCATACCTATTCTTGCATGTCATCAACCATGTTTGCACATAATTCTAACTCAGCTTCCCACTTTCCACTACCCCAAACCACATCTTTTTCTCCCCTCTTCCTTCTCTTCCACCAACACCTCTCTCAAAAACCTTTCTCCTTTCCCTTTTTATCTTTCATTTGTTTTGTTCATGTGAGGCAGCGCCACTACCAACCGAAACCCTTTTGTCTGAACCCTTCTTCCTTCTCAATAACTATTAGTTGCTCCTTGTTATGTACTATCTATTGAAACTTTAACATGAGCCTCATTCTTAATGATGGATCTTACTAGTTTGTGCTTGTATTAAAGTTATTAGCCATGACCGGTGCTAAAAGATGAAGCTACTACTTTATGATTTTTATGGTTTAATAAAATTTTTAACTTTTTTTGGCTCTTTTTTTAAAATAATTTTTTTTAGGTTTTGATTAATTGAAAAATAGATTCTTGGTTTTCTTATTTGCTTTTGATTTTATTATGTGGTTTACATAAAATGGTAGAAAATTATTAGCTACATTTAAGGGTTTATATATATAGTTAAAGAAGAAAGTTATTTGGTTCTACGTTATAGTGTGGGGTACCAATTGAAGAACTAACCTGAATTGTTATTGGTTTTGTGCCACATTCTTGTCTTTTTTAATTTATTTTTGAGTTTCTTGTTCCCATGTTCTTTTTTTTTTTAATTTTATATTTTTAGGGTTCCACTATATCTGAGTTCATGAGAATTTTATGAGAATTTTAATAGGTTCATCTTCATTATCTTCTTCTTCTTTGAGCTATCTTGCTTGGAGGATAGATTGATTGATTTCTCTATTATGTTTTCAAGTGATGTTTGTGTGTCTATTGCTCAATAATTAGTTCATCTAAAGCTCCAAATTTTTTTTTAATTCTTGAATTGGTTTTGGTAATGGGTTTTTTTTTTCTCCATCCTTGCCTCTTGTGTGAATGTATTGTTTAGTAATTAGTTCATTTCAAGCTTGAATTTTATTTTTTCGAATGTTTTAATTGATTTTGGTAGTGGTTTCTCTTCTTTTATTAGTTTTGTAACCATTTAGCTTATTTTTGAAGATTGTTTGAAATAAGAATTGAATTAGGTCATTAATTTGCTGTAGAGGCTTTACATTTTTCAATTTCAATTGGTATTTTCTGTCAAAGCTATCAATGGAAGAAATTTAGAATTTAAATGCAACAATTAACCATTGCAATTGAATGAGGGAGAAAGAAGATATGATTTATAACATGGAAAAGGTAGTATGAATTGGCTGCATACGTGTGTCTCAAATTGGTATGGTCGAATTGATACATCAGTGCATTTTAGTTTATAATAGATTTTTTCCTAAATTATACAATATTACATATAAATGGTAATATTATTTTTTATTTTTTCTCTCTCTTTATATTTGATAAGCATTCAAGTCTTGGAAAATAACTTCCCGTTTTCAAAATGGGAAGTTGTTTTCCCATATTTTTAAGTTATTTTCCTTTGACTAATAACTTATTTT
>CATIWO010429036.1:0-12392 GCA_949673435.1 Macaranga tanarius
CATAAATAAGTTTAAAAACTCAAAAATTTAAACAAAATATAAAATTCTATATAAAATTAAAAAATAGAGTAAATAACTTTTACTTACCAAAAACTCTTGCTTAAATTCTTGAATTTGTAATAAGAAACTTTGGATTTATATTTCAAAGTTGAGAACTTATAAATTTGAGAAAAGAAAAAGAAAAGAAAAAGAAAAGAAAAGGATGAAGAAAGGAAGAGTTGGTGCAGGAAGAGGCGTGGAAATGAAGCTGCTTCCATTTTTTTATAAAATATCTTTTTGGCAAATGTCCATTTTAGTCCATCTTTAACAAATATCCATTTTAGTCTTCCAAATTTTTAAGATAATAAAAAAGGTCCTCAAACTTATTTCTAATCCTATTACTTGATATAATTAAATAAGGTTCTAGATTGGGATGTTACATATAGATTAGTATTGAGGATATATATAACAATATTTTATTTTAATTATAATATTTAGAATGGGTTTTTTTTTTATATATTTTTATAGAAAAAATTGTGAATTTTAAAAATTTAAGATATAAGTTTTTTATGGGTGAATGCTGAAATATGAAAAGAAACGACACTTGTCAAAAATTAGACTGAATGATTTTAAAGCTTTGAATTTAATATATATATATATAGATGTGTGAAATAAAAAATCAATTTTTTTAAGTTGTAAAATTTTTTTTAAAAAAAATGAAATCTCATATAAATAAAGCATTAAATTCAAGGGATAACTACAAAAAAATTATGATGTGGTTTAATCTTTTTTTACTTAAATGACTGTGATTTTTTTCATAACATTTAAAAGTTTGTGTTTGATTATACTTATAGTTTAGTACTCTACTCAATAATATTATTAAAAATAAAACTATTTATTAAGCAGGATATCATTCAACTAACTAAAACAAATCTACAAAAAATTGAAAAATGTATTTTTATTTTATTATAAATAAAAAGAAATATTTTTAAAATAATATAACAAGTAAAAATAAAATAATAATGATATTAGTTGATATAGTATTAAAGTATTAGAAAATAAAATCACATACATCTAAATGTCATGAAAAAACCTATAAGCCTTTAAGTATAAATACAATTTAACCACATAGTATTTTTTGTACTTATCTCTTAATTCAATTTACTATTTAAATTAAGATATATAGATATACTACCCTACAAAACCTGCTAGATATATCATTTTAAAAAATTATTATCGGTTTAGACATTTAATTTATTGTTTTTTATTTTATTTTTTGCATCTAATAAATATAAATATTTGATTTGTATATTTTCTAATTGAAATTTTTAAATCTTCCCTCGTAAAATTTTTAATATTCTTTCATGAGATTTTAGTGGTTATCCTTTATGAATTTTATATTTACAATCAGACTTAGTTAAAGACCAAACAGTCGATTTATTACTAATTAATACCATAGAGTGGAGTATACAGATTGTCAGATGATCGTCAAGTTATAAATCAAATTAGTTCGATTAACATGATTGAAAAATAACGACAAATAATTTTACAGTTTAAGTGTGAGAGTTTATTTTTATATTTATTGATTGTACTTTTATTTATATTTTATACTCATCAAGATGCATTTTTAATATTTAATTAATGAACAATTCATATTTTTCTCTAAAAAATTCAAATATCGTTTATACATTTTTTTTGAAAAATCAATTAATTAATAACAATGAATATATATTAATATTCACAAGGAAAATCAATAAAATAGCCTGCAAACCTACGCATCGGATGATAAAAAGGTAATTCGTTTGTTGACTTAATTAATTAAGTGTAATTATTTAACATTTCTGATTTTTTGGCAATTTTGAATTTGATAAGTGTGATTTTTTTTTTTTGGTTTGTTTGATGTAGATCTTTTAAAAGTTGTTTGAGGAGTCATTTGAAGGACGATGAATTTTATCTGAGAAAGATGACTACAGAAGTATATTATAGTCCTTGCATTCAGTAATATATGGACTTTTCTGCTTTACCTGGTCCATGCAATAATATATGGTAATCACATCTGTTTTAAGAGTATTTTCCATCTATTAGATAGCTATATGGTCTATTATTGAATTTTTATTGTGTGTATTTCCTGTTAAATTTAACATGTGGAATTGGCATATGTATTTACTAAATATCTAGGAATCCGCAACTGGCTAGTCCAAAGTTATTGCATTAAACTACCATAGTCTAGGGTTTCACTACCATTTGCTTATTGAGTGTTTATGTGCTCATTTTTTTGATCAGTAGTTCACTTGTTCATCAACACTGCTGCATTGCGGACGGCATAACAAGGCCTATTTTGTTAGTCACTGCTTCTGTTGACAGGATGGTTCTGAAAAATCCAATTCGTGTTGATACTGATCTGAAAATAGCTGGGGCTGTTACATAGGTAGGGCGGTCGTCCATCCAGATTCAATTAGAAGTGACTCAGTCGACAGAAGGTACTATGTGAATGATGGATTATTTTTTTATAAGCTAGAATGTGATTGGTTTAATAATTTTTGACATGTCTGGTTAGTTGCTGCTTGATGTTCTGTCTAGCTTATTATGTACATGTCTGGTTCCCTATTCTTAGGTAAGGGAGGGTAGGAACAAAAGAGAATTAGTGTATCTTAAGTATTAGAGAAAATTCTTTACAAAGATAAAGGTTTATGTTCAGTAGATGACTAGTGAATGGTAGAAATAACTAGAACTTGTTCCTGTTGCTTAATATCATTGGATTGATGTCCAAGTTGAAATATAAAGCTTGATATGATAGGTATAAAGCTTGTAACCAAAGCGATATGCTCGGGTATATTCAATGACTTGGGAAGTGGAAGTAATGTTGATGTTTGTATTATCACAAAAGCATGTGCTTTCTGTCCAGTTATCCTCATCTTTATTGAAGTATTTTCTTGACCCGATACTAATGCAAGTCTTCCTGTATAGTATGTACTAGGACAGGGACACAAAGAATACTTAAAGAACCATCTGCAACCAAATCCACACACCTATATCAATCCAAGAGGCAATGCTTTTCCAAAGAAGACTGGTGAGTTCCAATTTTTTATTTGACTATACTGTCATTTATTATCCATTTCAGCTTCTATATTCAGTCCTAAAGTCATATGAATTGTGAAATGTGTGCTTGTGCCTACAGATGAATGACAGGGTCTTAGAAGGCACTGTAGTAAATTCTTCTTTTGTCTCTTTGTGCGCTACTGGTTTTTATGGTCCTTTCTATAGTCCGTAATATATATTTTTTATTATTATTACATTGCTTTGTCATATAAAAGTAGCGCACACTGGGTTCAAAACTTCTTTGATTAGAGTTTAGTTTGGAGAAGGGTGAAGGTATGGACAACGTGGTTCTGCATTAATGCATTTGTATTTCATTTTCCTATGAAGCATAACCAAAAGTGCATAACATTGTTTCCTTGCTTGAGAGGATTGATGCCTTCAATTCATTTAATAGTGGAATGCATGCCAAGGGTATGGATTACTACAATGAACTGCAAGATTTATTTATTTTTTGTTTGTATAATGAGGTTTATGTATTTGTTTTAAGTTAGCGATAACTAGTCCAACCTTAGCTAATAATCATTTTTGTTTTTGGGTTCGCAGAAGTGCTCCTGACCAAAATCTCACCACTAAAGGAGCCAACAAATAAGTCGTACGAAGGCGAAGCAATGGAAGAATAGCCTTGCTGCATTTTCTGATGTTCAGGTAGAGCATTATGTGATCGTTTTGGTATGGATCTCCTTAATACTGATACCTTCTTTTTAATGTCTTTAAGCATATATTTATTTTAATCTTTGTTGTCACTGCAACGTGTTACTTAATCTGACCATGAGATACGAGTCGATTTTATGATGAACATTTGAAATGGACTCTCATGGAAAAGGGAATGGGAAGTAGATGGCCTTATCTTCTCTTGGCATAGAACAATCTTGATGCGCATCTACTATATTGCTTCCTTCCTTTCTTCTAGTCTAGTTCCAACTCTTGTCGCATGGACAACCTATTAAAAAAAATATGACATAATATAAATTTACCATCAGAAGAAATTCATTTGAAATAAAAGAAATTTCTTAATTTTTATAATGACTAATTTTTTAAAAAAATTGTAGCCTACATATATTCATTCGTTAAAAATATAAGTTGTAATAATAATAATAATAATAACCATAATAATAATAAACAACTTTGGTTAGTTGGAATAAATGTAATTTTATTCCAAAATAAAAGTAAAGTGTTACGAGGAAAAGAAATTATAGTTTTGATGTGGATGAGTTAAGTTGTTGGAATGAGAGTAGTGAATTTGATTATGCTACGTAAGTAAATATTGAAAGAGGTCAATATAAATGTCATGTTGTTTGCCCTTGATCAAGTAGGGGGTTCTAAGGCCAAGATTGTTTTTCGTATGCCGAAAACTAATTTTAAGGATATTTCCATGTGTCTGACATGCAAAGTAGGTACATAGGATAAGTAGAGTCCCAATTCCATAATTTATTAAAACTTAAGGGTGTGTTTATTTTGAGAAAACTATTTCAGTTTTTTAGAAAATTTTTCAAAATGAAAATAGAAAATAGAAATTTGTGTTTATTTTGGGTATTTTCATAAAAATCTCACTTGAAAAGTGTTTTTACTGTTTTTATAATTTTAAAAGAAAAGTGGAAAATAATTTTTTTATTATTTTCTAAATTTTCCTTATTGAAATTATTAATTGAAAACTTCGTATTTTTATTTGAAAACTGAAAACTCCGTGTTTTCATTTCTAACAAGTAAACATGTTTTACAAATTTTCTATGAAAATGAAAAGTTTTTATTTTCTTTGAAAATTAAAAAATAGAAAATAAAAAATAATTTTCTAGAAGTAAACACATCCTAAATTGCACTTGTATATGTGGTCTGACCCCATGGTGCTTCTGAGAGGGTAAAACTACTAGTTTGCTTTTTGGCTTCAGTTTTCTTCTTCTCTCATATAAGTTTTGCCTCTTGACTAAAAGGTGGATGTTGTGCAGTAGAGAGACATTTAATCACTTAGCAAGTTGGCTTGAGGATGCTTGGCAAGATGCTAATCCTAACATGACAATGATGCTTATCGGAAACAAATATGATCTTGCTCATCGGAGGGCTGTCAGCAAAGAGAAAGGGGAACAATTTGTGAAGGAAAATGAACTTTTATTCTTGGATATTTCTGCAGGAACAACTCAAAATGTTGAGGAGGTGATATACTGTAACCGACCTCAGACTTATATATTATATATGCTAGCTAATCTCATCACTATAAGGAAAAAAAAGAACTAAAAATTATACAACTGACATGTTAAAATGTTTATTATAGGCCTTCATAAGGACTGCAGTAAAGAATCTCCACATGAAATATTTGCAGATACATATCACAAGCAGAAAAGATAAACAACAAATAAGATCCATTAACCAGGAGAGTGGGATGATCAATCAGAATATTTAATTTGTATCTGGAACATGAAACATTAATAGCAAATAGTAATATCCAAAAAGTACTAAATTCTTGCCACCTATATGTGCAAGTCAAACAGTCCATTAATGCCCAAATATGAGAATTCAATAATGCCAGTATACTTGGTTATTGTTTTATAAATTTTCATTCATCAAGATAGTTCCTGCACTTGTTATAGAGGTAGTACTCCCTATCCCTGTACATTCACCTCTACACTCAGTAAAACCATTTTGTCATTGTCATAGCTCTCCGGTATAACATCAGAAACTTTACCAGAACTAGTTGGCACATACATGACACTTTAAAATCCATTATACTTAAGAAGCTCCATAAGCAACTAAAGTACAAGTACGTAGCTTAGATATCAAAGTTAGATATCTAGTCAGTCATTGTTATGAGAAAATAATGAATGAAGACTAGTATGAGGTTGACTGATGATCATGTTTTATTGATCATGTATACGAGATACAAAGTCAAGTCACAGGTATATATGATGTACTGAATTGATCCACTATGAGAATACTACATGGATAATTGTCGTAAGTTTTTCTCATCACAATGATATTATGGTAGTCCTCTAACCTGAGATCATCATAGAGTCCTACATAATGAGTTTTATGTTTTGACACATTCTAACGTTATCTTTAACAAGATTACATAATAGATTATGGTTGGATATAAAATGAGTAATGTGAGGTGTATGAGTGATCAAGATGGAATTTGTCCCTCACTAATTATGAGAAAGATATCTATAGGCCCCTCAACAAATTAGACTGAATGTAAATACATAGTCATGCTTGAAATAAGTTGATAAGGAGTTATCAACTTTCAGTCTAATTAAAATTGAGAAATAATGTGATTGAATGACATGAACCATGCTTTATGTTTAATCGAAGATATCGTGTGACAAAAGGATTGTAATATTATTGTTAAATAGGTTGTGTCGGATCACTGACCTTTACATAACTTGGGTAGTTATAATGTTTTGCTAGAGGCCACTTATGACTTATGGGCTACTAATGGGATTAGAGGCCCATTGTCAACATTGTGTGAACCTATAGGATCACACACTTATAACAGACCTAAAATGGATATTGGGCTTATTAGCCCGATAAGATATTTTTCTTTATTATGTGTATGTATTTATAATTTATTTATAGTAAATGTTATCATAATTAAATTATAAATTGAAATTAAATCTCTTATAGATAAGGGATAAACCAAAAGGAGTTTTGGTATTTGTGAATGACTAAGGAAACCCTAGATGAGATGTGTATATATATATATACTTATCACATGTAGGGTTGGGTAGTCTCTACACATCATTATTCTAAAATACACAACAAATATGTTCATTGAGAAAGAAATACACATAGAGAAAAATTGAGAGGAAGGTGCTAGCACATCAACATTGTTTGGGGTGTTCTGTTCATGTTGATACCGGTAGAGGACGTTGCTCTTTAGTTGTGTTTGTATTCCGATAGAAGAAAATAAAAAGCTCGAGGTAAGGTGTCACCGGAGTGAACCTCCTCTCTCCCTTCCTATAATCTTGCCTTGGATTATGTCTTGGTAAAATTCTAAACTCAGTTTCATATTGATTTAATCTGAACTACATGGATCTTGGATTGGGTTTTGGGTGTTTTAAAGTTTTATTTTTCCACTGCGTGACTGACTTGAAACCCAACACTTATGCAGGTCATCACTAGGTCATATTCAAAAAAAATTGTGTAATTAAAAGAAAATATTATGCAGCGAATGATAAGATTTCAATTGCTCGTCTCACCGGGTCATCACCAGTAATATATTAATTGAAATTAAATTAATTATAATTCTAATAATTATTTAAATTAAACTATATTTTCTATTTTGACTAGGTTAAACTAATTGTTGGGAGACTTTTGCCGCCCTTGTGGCTTTATCCATATTGAATAGGATTAGTCATAGTCCGATGAATTCTGGATACTAGTAGTTCATATTGAAAAAAAAAGTAATTAAAATTAATTTAGCTACTTTTGAATCATTTGATGATTAATTATGATAATAACGTGAAAAATTATGCCTACTCTAATTTATTATGATTAATTTAAATTTATTTCATAAAAACGAGTTCAATACTAGAAAAATCATATGCGAAGCACGTGTGTTATGTACACTACTATTTTTAAATATTCGAACTTGAATTTGTTATATGCATACACAAATTATTATTATTATTATTATTATTATTATGAAAAACATGAAAAAAATCAAAAAAGTAATGGGCCCTGTGGCCCAATACTAAAAAATTTAAAAAATAAAAAAAATTATGAAGTGCATAATTGTGGCATTCCGCCACTTTGAGTGACATAAATGTTTCAAATGGGTCACGTAAGACTTTTTCACCATAAAATGTTAATATTTTTTTAAATCACCATAAATTTAGAATTTTACAAAAACATACCACAAATTGGTAATATATTTTTCTTTTTACCACAAATTGATAAAAAGCCCGATATCTATCTGTGCAGGAGACATGTATTAGTTCAATAGAATTGGATGAAAGGAAAGGAGTGGGTATGTTCGGATCAAAGTGAAGGAGGGATAAAAGGCTACCTACTAAACAAGTTTAAAGGAAAAACAAAAAAAAACAGCTACACCTACACATGCCGGTAAACTTTTGATAACATGGTGTCATCCTGACACTGTAAAACATCCCGTTCAAACAACAACATTTGACTTTTATAGGTTGCAACAATCACATATCAAAGGTATACCAAGGCACTGTGGATTGTTAGAGAGATAAAAGAAACCCATATTGGTAGAAAAGTACTTCCAACTTCTTTTGTTAGTGGTCCTAGAGATACGTGTAGAAGATATCTAGATGTAATGATATTGGTACAGAGATATGGAAACATGATGTTTTCATAGCTATGGCCAAATCCTGATTGGAAAGAAATTAAAGGTGGCTTAAAATTAGGACAGATTGCTAAATGGCTTGCTTGTTGCTATTTTTCAATTGCATTGACAAAACTCTTATAATTTATAATTCAATAATTTTATACACTCCACTTAATGACTTTATTTAATCATAATTAAATTAACTATCTAGTATTTTAAATAATTTTGATTGTAGAAATATCAATAGAAATTTCACAATGAGATATTTACATTCTATAAAAGGAAAATAACCAAAATCTCATTAAAGGTATTAAGAACTTCATGAAGGAATATTACAAAATTTAAATAAAAAATAAATAGATTATAAATATATATTTATTCAATGCAAAAAAATAAAACAAATAAAATAAAAATGAGTAATAAGAGTCTTTTGTCGATCTAAAAGATGATTGATAATGATCTAAAAAGTTTTTGATGAAGAACTAAGAACCAAGAAAAAAAAGGGGGGGGGGGGGGGGGGGTATACCTTTGATATGTGATTGTGTTTTACAGTGTCAGGATGACACCATGTTATCAAAAGTTTACCGGCATATGTAGGTGTAGCTGGTTTTTTTTGTTTTTCCTTTAAACTTGTTTAGTAGGTAGCCTTTTATCCCTCGTTCACTTTGATCCGAACATACCCACTCCTTTCCTTTCATCCAATTCTATTGAACTAATACATGTCTCATGCACAGATAGATATCGGGCTTTTTATCAATTTGTGGTAAAAAGAAAAATATATTACCAATTTGTGGTATGTTTTTGTAAAATTCTAAGGGTTTTGGCATTTAATTGACTTTTGGAAGCTACGGCTCACATGGAAATGCTATTTAACAATAACACTAATAATTATTAGGATCAATAATGTTTTTGTTTAAATAATATTTTAAATTTGAACTGCGGTATACGTAATCTTGTAACTCTATTCGTAATCCATTGAATTAATTAGATTTCAATTTGTGTGTGTTTATATTTATATATAATAAAGTTTTTATTTTATTATTGATGATAGTTTTTGATGCTTTCTAATCAAATGAAAATGAATGCGAACTTCACAAGGTTTTGGCATTTAATTGACTTTTGGAAGCTACGACTCACATGGAAATGCTATTTTTGTTAGGAAAAAACAAAGCAAATGGGTAAGAGATCCTTAGATTTCTTATTGTCAAATCACTTTTAGCGCTCAAGTTTTTCTATGCATTAATTTCATATATATTTTTATTTTATGTACATTAGTTTTCAAAAAAAATTTACTTATATTTAAAATATTATATCCATAATTAAATAAACAATACTAATTGATAAGACCTAATGGTTTAAAAATCAAAAATTTTGATTTATTGCAATTT
Source organism: Macaranga tanarius (assembly GCA_949673435.1). Lineage (NCBI taxonomy): Eukaryota > Viridiplantae > Streptophyta > Magnoliopsida > Malpighiales > Euphorbiaceae > Macaranga > Macaranga tanarius. Next base: position 9,748 of record CATIWO010429036.1, read on the forward strand.
TGGTCCATTTTTAAAATTTTAGTATAGATATCCAGTTTTGTAAATGTATGACAATTATAATCCACAATTATTTTTAGTTAAAATTAAGTGTATAAGAGTTGATGTGTTATTCTAGATGGCACTATTTTTATGCATTAAAATTGTAAAATGTAATATTTAGAAAAATTAAGAATTTATATCTAAAAAAATTTGGTATAAATTTACTTCAAATTAAAAACATTTAGTCTTTTATTATTGGATGAGGGCACCCTCTCGAAAATAGCTGCGGCAGTCAAACTCTAGGGCTCAGTGGTTGTGTGAGATGCATGTGTGTCGAGCGGTGGAGGATGGTAATGGTGGTTATGGCGTACTGGTCTCCAATAAGCATGAGAAGTTACAAATGGTAACTGGTACGCAATTTGGCAATAAAGATCATGGCCCTATAGTCAAGCAATAGTTAGTGGCTAGTAGTGGGGATGTGGGTATGACTAATCCCTCAAACTTGGGGATAATGACTGGGTTTTAGCAATAGATTGTGGCAAATAAACAAGGAAAGTCAAATCTGGCAGATTCAGTTAATGTTGCTGGAGTGGTAGTGTTTGATAAAAAACGTCAATGTTTGAAGGATAGAGAAATAGATGATGTAATAGAGACTAATATTTTTATTGTATGCCAACATGATGTTAGGCCAAATACTTCGAGACTGGTGGGTCTTGAAGTCCAGGTCCACCCATCATAATGAGTACTCTTTGTTGAAACTGTCGCGGGCTGGACAACCCACACACAGTCCAAATTCTTATGGACTTGGTCTATTCTAAAAAGCCCAATTTTATTATCTTTATTAAAACTCTTTGTAATAGGGCCCGTTTGTAAATTATTAAAAATAAAATTGGTTTTTAAAGTTTATTCATTGTTGATGCATCTGGTCATAAAGGGGGTATTGCTTTATTGTGGAAAGACAAAAATCAATTACATTTGCTTTCTTTTAGCGTGAACTTTATCGATGTTGAAGTAAAGAGTTTAGATAGTAACTGGTGGATAACCAATTTTTATGGCTTCCCAAAGAGAAATAAACATCGTGATAGTTGGGATCTCATTCGTGATCTTACGGGCAAGTCTTCTTTACCTTGGTGTATGCTTGGTGATTTTAATGACTTGGCTATGGAGTCTGAGAAACACACTGGTGCTAACATGCTATAATGGCTATATAATGGTTTTAAATTGGCTCTTGATGATGCGGGTTTGTATGATATAGGTATGCAAGGGCATCCATTCACTTGGGAGAGGTGTCGGGGTTCCTTAAACTGGATTTAGGAAAGACTTGATAGAGAGGTAGCTTCTCAATCTTGGCTATCTCTTTTTCCTCTTTACCAATTATTTAATCCGGGTTTCTATAATTCAGATCACTCTCCTTTGCTTTTGGTTCCTGTTGTTTGTGATGTGGTTAGATCCTCTGCTATATTTAGATTTAAAAATGCCTAGTTAGCTGAACAAGAGTGTACTAAGCTGGTGCGTCAAGCTTTGTATGAGAGGGATGATGTTTTTATTTTTTATAAGCTTCAGCAGTGTAGCTCAAATTTACAAAAATGGGGTTATTTCTCAGTCTATAAATATAATTTGCATTTAAATATGTTGAAGCAGAGAATGTCTTTATTACAGGGGTGGTACGATGCTACTACTATGGCAGATTTTAATAAGATGAGGCAGGATTACTATAGAACTTTTCATCAATAAGAAGTTTACTAGTGCCAAAGGTCTAAAATCATATGGCTCCAAGAGGGTGATACTAATACTTATTTCTTTCATAGAGTTACATAGCAAAAAAAGAAGAAGAATTTATTCTCTCAGTTTCAGGATGTTAGGGATTACTAGAGAGGTTGGGATTCGGGGCTTGGGGATTTGATTCAGTAGTATTTCTCTGAGCTTTTTTCTTCGGCTATTAGAGATTCTTCTATAGTGGTAAATTATATTACTTCAAAGGTTACAGATGACCATAATGAGTCTCTTATGGTTGAGTTTTCTAAGGATGAGTTTAAATGTGCTCTTTTCGAAATGGGTTTAAATAAGTCTTCAGGGATTGATGGTTTTAATTCGAGATTCTACTAATATTTTTGGCACCTAATTGGGGATGATGTTTTTTCTGCTTATATGGGCTGGCTTAATTCTTGCTCAATGCCACAGAAGCTTAGTGATTCTTTGATAACTTTGATTCTAAAGAAGAAGAACCCAATAGTTTATAACTGATCTCTATCCGATTTCTTTGTGCCAAGTCTTATATAAAATTGTAGCTAAGGTTTTCGCTAATCGCTTACATCGAGTTCTTTTGGATATTATTTTTGAGGTACAAAGTGCTTTTATGCCTGGCCGTATGATTGCCGACAATGTGATTATTTCTACAGAAGTTTCTCATTACTTAAAGCAGAAGAGACAGAGGAAGGATGGGTATGCATGTAGCACCCTCCAGGTGCCACATACATGTGTCTAGATTAATGAAATAAAACATGAATAATAATTTTTTTTTTCTTAAATGTAAAGATACTTTATATATATTAAAGTATTAGTTATACAATGTACATATAATTTACATATGTATACAAATACAACATAATTCTATTACAAAATTCTTGATGCCAAAAAGGATGAAATGCACATGAGGATGGAGATGT
>CATIWO010429126.1:0-14261 GCA_949673435.1 Macaranga tanarius
AAGTAATCATATAATACACCAATTAATAATATAATAAATGAAATAAATTTTAATATATTAAAAAATTATTAGAAGTTATTGGTGACTAAATAAATTTATCTAATAATATAATATACCATAAATAAATTAAGGGTTTAAATACAATTTTAACAAATAAATTTTTAATTTTTTATTAAATATTTTTATGAAAGTATGGACCAATTTGTTAACTAGCTAAAGTATCAGGGAGTTATTTATAATTTTTATTGTGATATTTACGTACATCTCAGATAATATGGGTGTAAATGAAAATTTTAGGGCCAATTTGACCTTTACCGAAAAGTTAAGGGGGTAAATTGTCGAAAAAGATAAAAAAGGGCCAATTTGAACATTTCTAAAAAGTTTAAGAGCCAAATCGAACCTTATTCCTAAAAAGTAAGACGAAGAAAAAGGAAAAATTAGAGATAAAATGAGAGAGGGAGGCTATAATTTTATTAAATGTTGAATATTAAGTAAGAATATAATAAATGTTAATATTTTAGTTTTAAGTGCTTAAAAAATGCTACAATACTCATGTTTTGGACATTTTAATAAATTCAAGTATTTTTAATTGAGATATAATTCGTATAATTTTAAATACAAATGTTAATAATATGAATGCTGTAAGAATAGTGTAGTATTATTTCATTAAACATGGCCACAGTATTTGTTAAAAAATGAAATTATGTTCTTAACAAAAATGAAATTATATTCAGACTGTAAGAGTTAAAAATGCAATTTTTTTTAATGACTAGGCGGAAATAAATATAAAATAAATATGCAAAAATTGATTAATAAAATATTATAACAATAGAAATATTACAGTTACCAAACATTTAAGTTTATTTTTTTGATTATTTACTAGTCCTTATTGTAAACTAGTCGTAAACTCGCGCGTTGCGCGGATATTAATAGAATAATATATTTAGATATTGAATAAATAAATAATTATACCGGATAAATACTTATAAATTACTCTTTAAGTCACTAATCAAAGTTAACAGAAGAAAAAAAAATGATGAAAAGAGGGAAAAAAATTATAGGAATGAATGAATTTGAATTTGAAGGACGATGAGAGTACCTAATATCAGTAGTTTTATGATGGTTGATACTAAATAAAGTTTTAGGTTAAAAAGAATTTAATTTAAATAAGTAATTAACTAAATAAGAGTTTATTTTAAATAAATAATTGACTAAATAGTTTTTATATATTTTTATGAAAATATTGTAAATTTTTAGAATTCAACACATAAGCATTTAGAGTTAAATACTGAATAAAGAGTAGAGACACATGACAAGATTTGAACTTAATGATTTTATGGCTCAGAATTTAATATATATATAGATATAGATTGTATACATATTAATTCATAACCCAACAAGCTTAGTTATTTATATTTTTTTTTTCTAATTTTTAGTTAATTTTGGTTTAATAATAATAATTATCATTTAAATTAGAAATTAAAAAAAAGAGGAAAAATTCATTTTTGGCAAGTGGGTATTTTGGAACTTTTGCTGGCTTAAAATTAGCTTGTAAGCCGCGACCGTCTCTGCTCCATCTCCTAACAAAAGCCTCACAAAAACCCTAACAAAAAAAGCTCTCATTTTTAATTGACAGCACCAGCAGCAGCTACGTTCTTCACAACAACAACAATGGCGACTTCTTCTTTAGACGATGGCACAGCAAAAGAAGTCCTTAGACAGGTCACTTCCATATCCATTTCTTCTTCAACGCCTTACCTCTAATTTTTCTCATAGATTTTGTTTTGTTTCAGGTGGAATTTTATTTTAGTGATAGTAATCTACCTAGAGATGCTTTCATGAGGAACACTATAAGTGAAAGTGAAGATAGCAGTATCCTTTTTTTCCCCCTTTTCTTCAAGTTTTGATTTTTTTTTTTTTTTTTGGTGTGGTGGGTGTGGAAATTGTTTATCTTTAACTGAAAAAAACAACAGTGGTTAATTTGTCTTTGATATGCTCATTCAAGAAGATGAGGGGTTATCTGAAATTGAAAGATGCTGCTAAGCCAGAAGAGATTCCTGAAGATACTGTTAACGCTGTTGCTGAAGTTCTTAGGAAATCTTCTTCTCTTAAAATTTCTGAAGATGGTTAGTTCTTTTCTTCTTTTTAAATAATTATATTATTTGCCTTGTTTAAATACTGAGTTGAAGACCATGATAAGCTATTTAAATGAATTTAGCTGATTTTAGTGAACCTGGTGATCTCAAAATTTTGAGCGAACCTGGTGATCTCAAAATTTTGAGCTTCTTCATGATTTAGGGCTTTTAGGTACTCTTTTGTTTTTCTACGAGCTATGGTTTTTGTGAATGTGCAACAATTCTAAGTTATTTCAATTGTTTTTAAAGTTTAGGGGTGTGTATTTTTCGACAATTGATGATTGTCTGACTTGTTTATGTTTTTATTTTGGCTTTGTAGATTGAAGAAATTTTTTTTTTGTTTCCTTCTAGTTTTCGCAAAATGCTTATTGGCTTGTTTGTCTCAGGGAAGAAAGTTGGTAGGATTGCTGCACTTTTAAAGCCAGAAGAGGCGATAGAGCAATTAGACATAAGAACAGTTGCTGCTTCCCCAATAGAGTATGATGCCAAAATGGAAGATGTGAAATCATTTTTTGGACAATATGGCAAGGTAACTAGTTGGTTTGAGGTGGTTTAGGATTATTATCAATAAGCATGTTTTCATACAATATGTGTAAGAGAGTCATAGATAGCATCTGCTGCATTTGTTTATGGTTCTAGAGGCATAAGTGTATCTGTTCTTCTTTCAGGTCTCTAGCGTGAGGATGCCTCGTCATGTGGCTGACAAAAGGGTATTTTGTGGTTTTGCTTTGATTGAGTTCTCAGCTGAGGAAGATGCTGAAAATATTTTGAAGCAAAGTTTGGTTTTTGGTGGTGTACAGTTAGAGCTAAAGCCAAAGTAGGTTATGCCAATGATTATATTTTCATTATAATAAGGATGCTTGCATGCTCTTGTTCTGAAAATAATAAACAACTACAGCATTTTCATTACCCTATGGATTGTATTCTTGCTAACAAGAATGTCTAAATCAGGAAGGAATTTGATGTAGAAAGAGCTAAACAGGAAGAGGAATTCAAAAATTCCCGTTCATTTTCAGGTTCAGATAACAAGAACAGTGCAGAAGCTAGGTGAGTATCTAACAATCTTGTCTTTTGTGGACTTTTTCAATAGATATTTCTTAATTATTTCATTTACTCTTGCGATGATCACAGCTATACCAAGGGTTTGATTGTTGCATTTACATTAAAGGGTGTTTCAGCTGGAGGATCTGCAGAACAGGATGGTGATCAAGCATCTGTCAGCGCTGATGCAGATGCTAGCAAAGCAGATGGAGAACCGAACTCCTCAGAGAACCCTACTCAAGAAAATGAACAAAAGTTGATGGAGAATGTCTCTGCGGATAAGGAAAATAATGAGATGAACGTTGAAGAGGAGAAGGAAGAAAAGGTTGATGAGGAAGATGGCTCTGAAAGTAAAGGAATGGAAACAGAAGACGGAAAGTCATCTGAAGAACCCACTGCAAAGGACAAGGAGAAAGGGGAACATGTCAAAGCTTCTTCCTACAGGGATAACATGGATGTTGTAATGCGTGAGGATCTAAAAGCTGTGTTTGAAAAATTTGGCACCGTTAAGGTACTATGAAGATTCCTTCTTTTCTTGCTGAGGTTTTTTATGTTTCCTGCTTGCTGAATGTTGATGTTATTCTTTAAGCATTCATCTATATGCTTTATGCTGGTATTTTTTTAAAATGTCTCTCTTGTTGGCCCTTCTTTCTGTTCTTGATCTTTTGGTTAGAAGTTAGAACAGAAAGAATATGTTCTTATAACGTGTTTCTGGACGTTATTTTGAGATTTTATGGTTTTTGTGGTGCACTGACTCATTTTATCATGTACCTTTTCTTCTTCCTTGGTCGCAGTTTATTGATTTCAAGATTGGAGAGGAATCAGGATATATTAGATTTGAACAACCTGAAGCAGCTCAGAAAGCACGTGCTGCTGCAGTCCTAGCTAAAGATGGTGGCCTTACCGTAAAGAATTTCATTGCTATTTTAGAACCAGTAGCTGGTAAGTTATAAGCTTTATTTGTAGAACTGCTTGTCTATTTTCTGTGGTTTTGCTATATACTTAGTAGGGTATATGACCTTAAGCCTAACTTTCTTCTTTGACATCTTTTTCAAACATTTTATGAGCTTTGATTAACGCTAGTAAGTGTGTAGTGAGATCTGTAATGTTTGCAGGTTATGCAGTAAGATTTGAGTGATTTCAATATTGTCTTATCTATCTCTTATATTCTTGCTTACAGGTGATGCAGAAAAGGAGTACTGGAGTCTTCTCCGTGGCAATCAAGAAAAGCATCGGGGAAATATGGGTAACCGAGGAAGGTGAGAATCAGTATAAATCATTTTTTGATCTTTATTTGGATTTTAAACTACTCTTCTAGTTATTAAGTTTATTTGCTACAATGATTATAGTCAAGGAGCTAATCTGAATTCCCTTTTGCTTCAACAGGGGAGGAAAACACTTTAAAGGTGGTAAACATTACCGGTCTCGAGATAATCACTTTGGTGGTCGGCCAAATAAAGCTCAGAAAGTCTGAAGATTAAAAATAAACGACTCTGTTACAGTTATCAGTTGTCGGGTTCAATTTTGTAAGGCACCTCAATAGTTAAAAATAGGAGAACAGCTTAACGTTATGCATCATCTCCCGAATGTCTGGTATCTACAGGTTTAACTCATGCTTCATGTGATACAATAATGTCTCCCATTTCTCTTTTCTTTTGCTTTCAAGTTGTAACTGGGGTAGCAGAATTGAGTTGCCTATTGTGATGGAAAAATTATTTCATAGGTGCTAATGCTATCGTGTTCCAACTTAAATTAAGTTTACAATATAATTGATCTATTTTTTTGCTGCCATTAGCTAAACTTTTTGATGTGCACTGCTGTGGATGGATCATTTTTTTTTTTTTAAAAAAAAAATTCTTTGTATCTGAATGACAATAGGGGTTAGGTTAGCAGCAACCTCACCAAAAACTGAATCATTGAAAGGTGGGTGACAATTTGGTTTGGTTGCTATTTTTGGAACAACTGACAAATTTTGGTCTTAGATTTCAATCTGCAAACACATTTTTTATTTATTTTTTTATTTTTTGAAATTTGATTAATAAAAGAGAAAACCGATACATTAATTTTCCGAAATTTAATTAATAAAATTAGTGTTTTCCATAAAAAAAAATAAAATTTGTGTTGATGTTTAAAGTAAGGAAAAAAAAAATTGGTTAGCTAAGAACCGAACTGACACAGTTCTACTTTAGCATGGGTGTGAAATGATAATGAAGCTAATTATTGAAGCAATGCATGTAAATGTACCTTAAAATACTGTGGGTTGGTTGGTTGGTTCAAATTTTACCAAAAATAATTTTAGTTCGGATACAATCAAATCTAATGAACCTGTATAATGCACGTACTTTATCTTTAGACCATTTAATTTAAATCTGAAAAATGTAACATCTAATTCAAGGCAAAAAATCTCAGCAATAAATATACAGACTTTTAAGATATGCTGATGGTCTCTATTAAATAACACATTTAGCTTACAACAGACAAAAACAAAAAAGCAAGAAATAAATTTAAGTAAAAAAATCCAAGCAATAAGAACCTAATAATTGCTAATTTGACTGTTTAGAATTTTGGATTTCTTGTATATGTTATGTGTGTACACCTTTTTTTTTTCCCTATTTTATGAAATTCAGCTTATTAAAATATTTTAATTTGAACTTCAAAACAATATCATTTTGCTTAAATGGTCTTAAATTTTTCAATTTTAATATACAGACCCTTTCTCTTTTCCTTCCTTTCAATTTGATTTTTATTACTTTATTTTTGCACAATAAGTAAAAGATAACTCTTCCATTTTTGTACCAACCCTTCTATCAAGAGCTAATATAGTATAGAATATATTTAAGTTATATCAAATTTTTTTAATAAATGAGAAAATTTTTACGTCTACGATGTCTGATATTGAACTTATAATCTTTTAGTAAACATAAACTTTTTTCTCATTTAACCATTCAGTTTTTGGCATTTTGTATTAGAGTTGAAATTAAAGAAATTTAAAACATTTGCTAATTGAAACTTTTCTCATCAGACTTTAGAAAAATGGTCAAATTACATATTTTTCATTTAATTCAATTATTGTGAAAATTTTTTAAACACAATGTCTTGTAAATTGTTTAATTTTCTTACCCAAGACAATTAGACAATTATGTGATGATAAAAAGATCAAATTTAAAATACAAAAACCCAACTGCTAGAAAAGGACCTAATTGAAAAATTCAACGAACAATTACAAATTTCAACATTTTTGACGCATGCAAGATAAATTTACAAAATTGCAGTAAAAGTAAAGTTTTAAAAAGAATTTTGCATATAAATCCTTGGAAAGAAGCCGTTGGAATTTAAATTAAAAATAATAGTAACAAAAGAGCAGCAGAAAAGGACGGCTGAGATCTCGAAATGCGAAGATCGTAACCGTCCAGAGGAACCAAAGATGCTCGAGGTTTAAACCCCCATAGGGTTTGAAACTGAAGTCCGCCCCTTTTATGTTTGAAAAGAATAGCTGTTTTAGAGACCGTTTCATCTTCTCTCTTTCCCTGTGCTTTCAGTGCATTTGCAGATCTCTCAAATCATCTGCAAATGCGCACCGTTTTGATTCCATTTCCGACTCCCTCGTTGCTCGCTTCCTCTGCATTTCTTGTTTTGAAGCTTCTTTTTGTGCGTAAATTTTAAGTTTTTAAATAATTTTGAATTTGAAATTTCTGGTTTTGTATTCTGTTTGATTGCTTTAAAAAAGTTTTTGATTTGGTGAAAATAATCTGTAATTTTCAAGAATTTTGAAATTTTTGTGTTTAATTGTCGTCTAGGGTTTTGAATATGGGTAATTTGATTGAGAATTTATTGATTGTTAATTTGTTTTTTTGAATTTTGAATTTTTAACCCTAGCGTAATTTGGTGGATCAAAGAAAGGTTTGTGCTTTTTTAGGTGATGTGTACAGTATGCTAATGATTTTTTGTTTTATGTATTCAGGTTGTGTTTTTGCGTGGGGAGGGGGGAGTTGAAAGTGCTTCTTAGGGGAGGTTTTATTATCATGATTTGGAGAACATACATTGGAGAGAATTGCTGCTGTAGAGTTGGAATTGGGGTATGCTGCTTTATTTTTCGTTTTTTAAACAACAATGGAAAGTGATAAGTTGATAACTGCTCCCTTAGATGGGCATGTTGAGGGTGTAGGCGTTCAGAGAACTCGGCCTCTTCATGGGTAAGTTTAGCTCTTTGTAGCCCATTTCATGTACTTGACCTTTGGAACATCTTAAATTATTGTCAAAGCATGGGTGCATTCTTTGTGTGCACTCTATTTTGGTTGATATATTGATAGAGTTTATGTGCTGCTTAAATTTTGACTCTTGCTGGTTTTTCTCATTCATTTATTGACAATGGTTTTTATACTTTCCTTCCTTTGATGCCGTCATGACTATAACTACAATACAGTTCACTGTTCTGTTTTCTTCTTCTTCTTCTTCTTGAGATGGGAAGCTTGGATTTAGGAGCTGATGGTTGAGGGCTGCACCCTATTGCTTGGACCTGTTTCTAGTAATTTAACTTAATAAGAATTTTAAAATGTCTTACTTTCTAATGCTTACTCATACTGTTGCTACGAATAATATTTCTTTGATTGAAAGAGTCCCTGAACACCCAATTACCGCTACTGTACTCGAATAATGTTGTGCAAGTTTAAAAATTAGTATTTTTTCAAATTTGTAGAAGGACCAGTGGCCCAGCAAGGCGTTCCACAAAGGGACAATGGACAGCCGAAGAGGTAATTGTTTAGTATTCTCCTGTGTATGTTGCATTAATGATAACCTGATGGAAAGTTTGAGGGATCTCTAGTAGATTGCTAGCTCAAACTCCAGTGATGGTAACTGCAAAATAAAGAGGTGAGGCCGTTTTGAGAGGTTCCAGGATTGCTAGCATACCCACTTCAATGCCTTAGGCACTGCAGCAGAAAGTGCATTGATATGGTCTAGACAGAAGAATGATCCGATCCCTTTACCATAGTCTATCTCCTGTATTTATAGTAGTAGGTCATACTCGTATTCGTATTCCAATGATGCCTGTTTGTACCCTTAATGATAAAAATATTTGTTGTCATCAATTAGCATCACTCTATTTTCCTTTAATGTGATTTTGTTTAATTTAGTCTTGTGCAATGAAAACGTTCACAAAATTAACTTTTCATGTTTAACAGAATTTCATGCTTTGTTCTGCCCCAGTTGACATCTCAAATCCCAAAATGATGCTTCAGATGGCTTTCTGAGATCTCATATGTTGCTGTTCTAATATATATTTTCATTTTACTATTGATATCAATATTTTTTTTTGACATGAATTCATGTTTATTGAATATGTGCACATTGCCTTATTATATTTGTATCACTGACTGGATTTATGTGTCTTTAGGATGAGATTTTGCGGAAGGCTGTTCAGCGTTTTAAAGGAAAGAACTGGAAAAAAATTGGTACGGCTGTGAACTTTTATATAAGTTTATTTCCATTAGCATGTTATCAACATGAGGACCATTTTCCTTTCTCCTATACTGTTGTTTGAAATTTGAACCTCTCTATTTTTTTACCTGCTTGTTTTGCTGCACATGATTGAACTTCCTTGTTTAATCTACTTTCATTTCTCAGTTTGCACTACCTTTGCTTTCCCTTGTATTTTTATCCCACATCACATAAAATCATCTAATTGTAATAATGGCTTTTGTAGCGGAGTGCTTCAAGGACCGGACAGATGTACAATGCCTACATAGATGGCAAAAGGTCTTAAATCCGGAACTGGTTAAAGGCCCATGGTCTAAGGAGGTATTCACATAGCTGTTCCTTGTCCATGTCAATTCTTTCCTTGTTTCATCTTTTGCTAATGCACATAATCAGACTACATGGATTTTCATTATAATTAGTATGAGTTATCTGCTGTTACTCAAAATTTAAACAGGAGGATGAAACAATAATTGAACTGGTGAAAAAATTTGGGCCTAAAAAGTGGTCCACAATTGCACAACATTTACCTGGACGCATTGGGAAGCAGTGCAGGGAAAGGTAAGATAGCTATGGCTGAATTTACTGGTCTCCCTGAATTTCCTATTAATTTGAACAGATTGTAAGAAGCTATACTTCAATCCTTCTGGAAGGTGTTGAAATAGTTTACAGCATTCTGTATTTATGCTTTTACATTGACATCCAAATAATGCTTTAGGTGGCACAATCATCTTAATCCTTCAATAAACAAAGATGCATGGACCCAACAAGAGGAGTTGGCCTTGATTCGTGCTCATCAGATTTATGGGAACAGATGGGCAGAGCTGACAAAGTTCTTGCCTGGAAGGTTTGTCCCTTAATTATTTGAAAAATTGGCATCAATTATTGTTTTAGTTTAGCCATTCAAGTTGTACACTCAAATGTTTTTTTTTTTTTTTTTTTTTTTGTGCTGTATGTTGTTTCTAATTGTTTTCTTAGAGTTATGTCTAATGAGTTGTGAACTTGTCATCAATCTATGGTTGTATGGTCAACAGGACAGACAATGCCATAAAAAATCACTGGAACAGTTCTGTGAAAAAGAAATTGGATTCGTACTTGGCATCAGGTCTATTAGAACAGTTTCAAGGCCTTCCTCTTGTTCCATATCAAAATCAGCCCATGCCTTCATCTTCTTCAAGGGTGCAAAGCAGTGGAGATGATAGTGGTTTGAAATGTGCTACAGAAGCAGAAGAAATATCAGAATGCAGTCAAGAATCAATTGTTGCTGGTTGCTCTCAATCTGTGAGTGGCCTAGGGAATGCATTACATACAATAGAGGAGTTTCATCCCACTGAAGAATCTGGTCTTGGAAAGGAGCGAAGCTCTAGTCCAGCATCTTGTTCAGAACAATACTTCACATCTGTGAGAGATGTCACTTTTTCCATACCGGATTTACCTTGTGAGATGGCTTGCTCCTCAAATTTTCTCCAACAAAATTTCTCAAATAATGCTATAGCTCCTGCAAGCAACGATTACCAATATAACATACAGGAGTTGCATAGCATACCCTCTTTAGAAGTCGTGGGGCAAGATTCATCTGGGTTGCCAACTGATTGTATAGCTCCTACTGAAAGCCATGACCTGGTGAATGCTCCATTTCAAACTTATATGGGCTTCAGTGTTCCTGCTGCCATGGGGAATACCACTGCAAATTCTGCTAAACTAGATCACATGTTTATATCTGATGATGAATGTTGCCAGTTCTTATTCTCAGAAGCAATGAATGGTGCGATTTTCTCAGGAAATTTTACCAAGGGATCGAACTCACTTGCATGTGTAGATTCCTCAAATTGTCAATCATCAAACAACCAGATATCTGAAACTGACAAACCTAATTCTTCAAGGTCTGTTGTATTAGTGACTTCATGCAGTCCATTGTTGCAATCTGGCTCTACTCATCATTTAGCTAATGATACTCCTCTAAAATGCAGTAGGGATCCAAATCAGTTAATTGGTCACACATTTGCAGCTCATGATCAAGAGTACATTACAAATGCACAAGATGACTTTATAAATACCAATGGCTCTGGTAGCTCCCCCTGTGATGATGGTGCAGATAACACTAATGTGCAAGACCAATATTATCTGAAGGAGCCTTCAAAACTAGTGCCTGTGAATACATTTACTTCAGCCACCGACGCTGCACATTCTGGTACTGTGGATGAAATAGCAAATGCAAAAACAGAACAGCAGGATGCAGGAGGTCTATGTTATGAACCTCCTCGTTTCCCAAGCTTGGATATTCCTTTTCTGAGCTGTGAACTTGTCCAATCTGGTAGTGATGTACAGCAAGAGTATAGTCCTCTTGGCATCCGCCAACTAATGATGTCTTCCATGAACTGCCTCACTCCATTTAGATTATGGGACTCACCATCTCGGGATGATAGTCCTGATGCTCTGCTGAAAACTGCCGCTAAGACTTTCACTGGTACACCATCCATTTTGAAGAAACGAAATCGTGATCTTTTATCACCTTTGTCTGACAGAAGGCTAGACAAAAAACTGGAGATTGACATGACATTTAGTTTGGCCAAGGAGTTCTCAAGGTTGGATGTTATGCTTGATGAGAATGAGACGCACAGAACATCTCTTCTGTCTCCATCATCAAATCAGAAAAGGAACCTTGGATCTTCTTATGAAGATAAAGAAAATGTGGATCCTACTCTTGAAGGTAGAGATCACTCTGCATTCACAGATCATAAAATCTCTGAGAAAGCTTGCTGCAGCAGTGATTCCCAGGACAACACAAAGCAAGGAGCTGTTGAAGGTGATGCTAAGAACGAAGTTCATACTGATGGCAGTGCACAAATAGTGAGTCTTGTTTCTATTATATGTTTCTATCCTATTTAGATTATTTTTGTTATTCTGACTCTTCGTCAAATCTACAAGGTTAAAAACCTTGTTTAAATGATTCTAGGCTCCTTTCCTCCTTTTGTCTCCTATTACAAAAAATAACTACCTTTTCTTCTGTCCTAATACCTGTATTTGTTATCCATTTTTTTTCCCTCAGGCTTCTGGAGTGCATGTTGAAGACAGCATGAATGATATGCTATTCTTTTCTCCTGAAGTTGGTTTTAAAACAGATAAACCATTTGCCCCCAGTTCTCGAACTCCAAAAAACTTCTGTCATAGAATTTTGGGAACTTTATCAGAGTATGCCATTGCTTCAGAATCTTCATCTGGAAACTCATATATTGTTGTTAGCTCACCTACCATTAGCAAGAAGAATCATGAAAATCATTTACTTGCTGCTACTTCAGTACAATCATCTCTCCCTTCAGAGAATGCAGTTGACAATACTGTAAATGATGCTGGTGCAGAAAATGTTAGCATGTAAGTTTAAGCCATGCTCTTCCCTGAGCATTTCTCACTATAGCAACAGTCTTTCTCGTTTTCATATCCTTCTGATTGTTTCTTATGAGGTACATGGTTTTGGTTTATAGATTTAGTGAAACTCCTTTTAAAAGGAGTATTGAATCTCCTTCAGCATGGAAGTCTCCTTGGTTCATTAATTCTTTTCTTCCTGGCCCAAGGGTTGACACGGATATATCCATCGAGGTATGAGAAAATCTGGTGCATAATGCTTCTGTTTGCTAGATTTTTCTCAGAGGTTTTTAAAATTCTAAAAACTTGTTTTAGGATATTGGGTATTTCATGAGCCCTGGGGACAGAAGCTACGATGCCATTGCATTGATGAAGCAGTTGAGTGGACACACAGCCTTTGCTTTTGCTGATGCTTTAGAAGTTTTGGGAAATGATACACCAGAAACAATATCAGAGAAAAGGCGCTCCAACCAGAATATGGACAAAGAGAAAGATAATGCATCAAATAGTCACCCTGATGATCATTCCCATTTGGCTTCAAATATTTCGGTACGACATTCATAGTTTGCAACATTTCTTATTTATCAATGTCCTTGTCTATTGTCCCAGAAAAAAAAAAAAGGGCCCTTGTCTATGGCATCTCTTTAGGCTGCTAAGGTCCATTTTTTAATTATTTTTTAGTACTGTCATGCATGCTAAATCGAAAAAGATTGTTTGGAATGTTTACAGACCGAATGTCGTGCTCTTGACTTCAGTGAATGTGGGACACCTGGTAAGGGAACAGAAAAGGGGAAATCTTCAACTGCCGTAAGCTTCTCAAGTCCCTCTTCCTATCTATTGAAGAGCTGCAGATAGCAATTTTCTTATGGCTGATGCATTCTGATGCCATAAATTTGTACTTTATATATTATATATGTACATTTTACCTTTTTCCTGTTCTGCTAATTCTTCGTTCTTGTTCATTGTCTAGAATCCAATTTAATTAATTGATGGAAGAAAGACTTCTTGAGTGTACCATTTTCCCCCCTTTTGTGTCTCCTATACCTGACAGATTTTTATTAGTCTCGTTGCTAATTACAGATGTTGCAAAAATAGCAGGCAATATAATGTAAGGCTGCATTTGATGTAGCCTCGAATTCAATGTAGAGATTTTGTTTTCCTCTCCCTTCAACTGTGAGAATACCATTTAATTTGAAAAGCTATGAAAAATGTAGAGCTTCTAGTTTCATGTTTGGATGGAGCCTCATCACCCGTTTCAGCTGGCTTTTAACTTGGGCAGCAACATTGTCCATTTTTTGGGCTTATGAGGGGACATCCCAAATGATCATAGAACAGATGAAGGTCGAAATTTCTGTGTGTAAATGAATAAACAAGAGTCATATCTGGCCAAGAGAAAATAAGAATACAAGACAAAGCTGTATTTGCTAACAAAACCAAAAGTTTGTTTTCAGTTCAGCAAAGAATAGACAGAGATACCAGTAGAACTTATAGCTGTTGGCATACCTATTAATTCCTACAAATTTTATAATGCACAATTTTCACTACAGGATGGGCGGCATCTACTCCTTGAGTTTGGATTATTTCTTAAGGTTGCAGTTACAGAAATGAAAATCATATGCACGCAAATTTTCTTCTGTCCATGAAAATTAGTACACAGAAAATATTAACAGAAACCACCTGGCGTCCTCTATTTACAAGGCATTCTGAGGTTAGCTTAATTCTGTTGATTCCATTCCAAGTCAACTCTTACATCAGGAATGTGGCAAATCTTTTCCCAGTCTTCATCTCCATGTTGACAACGCTCCTGGAGACCAGGACAATTTCTTAGCCAAAATTGCTGAAGGTTCATTGGCATCTTTCTTTCGGGTAAGGAAACAAGTTGGGGGCAATTCCATGCTTCAAGAACTTGAAGGGCCAAGAGGTATTCCATTTCTTTCGGTAGGGCTGTCAAGTTTGGACATGATCCTAATCGGAGAGACTTGATACTGCTGGGCAGCACCTCATCTTTCAGTGAGGTCAGTTGAGGACAGCCGCTAACATCCAGGAATTCCAGCGAGCAAAGCTTCCATAGACTTTGCCTCTGAGTCAGCATTGCAAGCTTATCGCAGTGGAATACTTTTAGCTCTTTCAGTGAAACTAAGTTTGGAAGTACATTATCTGGAAGATATTCCATCCCAGAAAAGCAAGAAATGTTTAAAGAAGATAGATTTGTGAAGCCAGCCAACGAATTTAATATCCCATCATTGCATT
>CATIWO010429134.1:0-11777 GCA_949673435.1 Macaranga tanarius
AATATCTTCAAAAATCAACTTTAATTGCTCCTATTCTTCAATTAATACTCATCCAACCTTGATTAATGACCTACAATCACAAATTAAACATAAATACCCTATCTTATAACAAATTAACATAAATTAACATAAAATCTAATACCTAAAACATAACAAATTATACTCTAATCAGCATAGCCATATAAAAAAGAAGAGGATATAACCAAAGTTTGTAATATTTATTGCTAAATATCTACTTTGGTCCTTAACGGAACAGTCTTCTTCCTAACTAGTCCCTAAACTTATTATTATTTCAATCAAACCCTTACACTCTAGTCCCTTTCTACCATTCTAACACAATCTTAAACTTAATTAAAACGCACTATCTAGCATGCATAAAATATATCACATACGTCATACTTATATTTTAGGACGGGTGTTATATTTCTTCCCCCTTAAAAGAATTTCACCCTCGAAATTAAACTACTCACCATCTTCCAAGAATAAATATGGGTATTTCTACTTTATTAACTCCTTTACTTCCTATGATTCTTCTTTAATCATGATGACTCCACTTCGCCTTTCAATCTAGAATTCCTATTGATTCTACCTCATAAGTCAATTCTTCAGAATTGTCTATCTCAGGCTCTTGTACCACGTAACTAAGATCCGATCTATATCGTTTCAATATAAAACACATGGAATACATCATGTATAAATAATAATTTCCTTGGAAAATCTAATTTATATGCCAATGGTTCACCTTCTTCATAATTTCGTATTGTCCCACATATTTCGGACTAAATTTTCCTTTCCTTTTAAATCTTAAAATTCCCTATTAAGTCTTCTTAAAGTTATACATATTTTCTCGCACTCAAGTGAGACTCAAAGCAACTCAGAGACACTCCAAAAATATAGTTAGCATTATCACTTTAATTCATTCACAATTGTATAGTATTCAATCAATCATGCATCTCAAATATTGATATTCATCCTTTCATAGTCTCCATAACTCTTCCATACAATTAATTTCATTCACAGCATAATTTCAAAATATATCTATATTCCCACATCATTTAATATTCATATAATCACCCCTTTATGAGATATTTAGTAATCACAGCCAACTCAGATATAGAGAGGATTATATATATAGCCAAATATGTGCAGTTACACTACATCATCTCTAATACCCTCAATTATCAATTCCATACCAAAAAAGTATAAATAAAATCAATAAGCAATTTAATACACATCATATAAATCTCATATTTCAATACTGTATTTAATGTTTGCATTCATATTATCAATAAGAATAACATTCTACAGTAATTCCCATAAATGCAAGAATTCACATTCTCATTATTTAGTATAATTGGTCTTGCTAATATACACTTAGCTAATTAACTTTTCATCTTTCACATGGTCGATGTTCATAAAGCCAATCAATATATTTATCACATTGAATATTTTTAATCTCCCTCTATATGTAAAAATATATACGAAACATATAACAAAATAATAAGGTCAAGCCCATGTTATATTCACTTGGCACACAAACATAATACCCATATACCATTTCTAATACATCAACAATACTAATGTTCTATGAACCACATTAATCATCTTTTGTATTTCGTACATTATATATAATAGCTACTTATTAAAATACTCCTACCTCAACAAGTGGGAGTTCTTCCTCGCTCTAATAGCTCCTATACCAAACCACGCATCAACTACATATATACACATTTTACTTACCCTTTGATCCACCTATCTCAATTCATTATCCACAATTCAATCATAATCAAATCATATACACAGATCTTAAATTTTTGATTCCCTATAGAAATTAGCACTATGAGTCTATTTTAATACCGTTAGTGATTATAACTTTGACAAAGACTTATATTTTGTTTCCATACATTAGCTCTTCTATATTATTTTCCTTATTGACCACCCATAACAAGAATGCGATGTTCATGACATTTTGGTTACCACAATTAATGTCTTTCAATTCTCACATATTATTACTAAATAAAAGTTCTAGTTCATAAGTCGAGGAAGTCTCCTTACACGATTATAACTGTCTGAATATATTTATATAGACTATTGTTCTTTATCTTAAAACCTTGATATGAATCACATAACTTCGTTAACAAACTTTATTCCATTCCCCTCATCATTTCTTTCTTAAGGAAAGTAATTTCCTCACTCTCAATTTATTTTTACTTAAATATCAAACAACTACCTTTCTTGTCAAGACTATTCATAAATACTTGCCATATTGTTCTTTATTTGATAACTAACAACATTATCAAATAAAATAGTCACAACTAATTTAAATACCGCTAAAACCTTTATTTATAAATATCATACTCATATTTAATGTATCAATCAGTCCCAATAACATAATCAGAATTTATGATATCTATACCAAATCCTGAATGTTGTCTCGATAATAGAACATTATGATGTCCAAAATTACTGATATTTAATCTCTCAAATTCATTCTTTATAAAGCAATTAACACTAATGTAATTCTAGTATAATCAAATTCCAAATCCACCTTTCAATATTGAATAATTGCCATCGTTTATCTAAAATACCTTTAAAAAAATTCTATAAGTGTAACTTCACCCATTTTTCTCAAATTAACTTCTACTAAATCTTCAACATCCATTGAATAAGCTTCTTGCCCACTCCAAATTACGTATGGTATAATCACAATTGAAATCAACAAACATGTACAATTTTTTTTTTCATCCACTATCTCTATGTTTCTCTACTCCCGAATATATATATATAACTATCTCTTTACACAATAAATTATAATATCATGATAATTTTATATCCAATTTATTCTCAAAATAATACTATTCTTCTTTCCATCCCATAACTATTAAGTTTACACATTTCAAAACAGATAATAGTTCTACACAGACTCCTTACCACTTACTACAATTAGTTATGATCTTCCATCACTTCTTGTAACTGGACAATCTTTAACAAATTGATCCGGTGTTCTTCAATTATAACATATCCTTAGCTTAAGACCCCAATACTTTCCTAAATATTTCTTACTACCATCATTGCAATTGCATCCTGGAAATATTGTACCATCCATACATTTACCATCAACTTTTCATCTTTGAAATTCTCCAAATTCCCTATTACATCTTTCCTTTATTAGTTAGCTGAACAAATGCTCACTATATCTTTTAAATTCACTTTATTGACACCTAATTTCTTTTTGCTTCTAAAACTCTCTCTCAAGTCTCTTTTGCTTTCACTCATCAATTATACACAAGCCTAAATCATAGAAACCTAACGATATAAGCACACTTTACGAGGAATCTACCAAAAATTTGGCAGAATCTCCCCTAAAATATAGATATCTCCCTATTAAAATAGGGCCAATCTTGCAAATAAACAACTACACCTCTATAAATAATCTCAATTAAGGCTCAGTTATCCACCACACTATAATTATATTTAATTAAGCATCACCAATATACTATCATTAGTCATACATGAGCATTGCCAAGATTACAAGGCATTTCACATCAATATAATATGTCATTAGTATTTCTAAAGGGCACAACTCATTTAATCCATTATAACTTTAGCACATCAAGGAAACCAATATATAACTTGTTGTGACTACTTACCACAGGTACTTCCCAACTTTATCCTTCTTGCCCCTTGAAACTTCTACACATAGTCATAAATTACACACATAATTCATATTTTAATAGTCCTAGCTCACTTCATTATATATTCACTTACAATTTACCATAATCATAATCCATATATTTACTTCATATCACATATCTTGTTCAACAATGTCATTGCATAAAAAATTCTCCTTTCATCAGTACAATCAATTTAACCTAGAATTCTTTCCATATTCTATAATCATCCTCTATTAGGGTGGAATCACTAAGGCTGTAAAAACCTTTGTACCTTACTCTCTTATACTTTATAACAATGCTATCCACTTGCCCTTGATTCATAACTTACACCTTTTAATCTATTCACAACATACAAAAATATGCATCTTATGAAGGGGCTATAAATAAAAATTCAAGTTCATATAGAACATGCACAGGTGTTACCAATGAACTTACTTAGATGACTCTTCAGGGTCAACGCGAGGCACATCTGAAAATATGTAATGCATATCAACTACATGTTTTCTTAATTTATGCATGATATGTCATATATGCATCATACTTTATCTTCCTAAGGAAATCTAATCTCCGCTCTGATACCACTTAATGTAGCACCCTCCAAGTACCATATACAAGTGTCCAATTATAAATCATACACGTGGCAATGCTAAAAATTATAGTAAAAGATAAGTGTATATATAAATAAAACTTTTGTTTGATATATTGAAAATACTTATATAACTTTTCCATAATGTTAAAAGTATATACAAAATTCTTAATTACAAAATATTCGAATGTTATGGTGATGAATGCTTATATAGATGGAGAAGTTAACACCAAGCACATTGTTGTCCCATCTGAGTTCACAACTATACCAAGCTTCAAGCTTTCTATCAAAGCAAGCTCCTCAAGCTAGGCTATCTAATGCCTGAAAACCACAATTGTAAAGGAATGAGCTTACGACTCAATAAGCAATTGATAATATAATCAAACATATAATACTCCTCAAGAACTAATTAAGGAGAATATATAATTAACATTTCTACACATCAAATTATAATAATTTAATATTTAGACTGCGCACGGAAGTCCAAATGACAAAGGAGTAAGTGAGCACTAAAATATCAAGCTCAATTAGAGAATTTTAAAGATAGATTCTACTCAACCTCAAAGCATGAAAGTTGTAGAGGACTCCAAGTTTCTCTAGCATTAAACCACGCTTCATTTGGAGCTTTGTAGCTTGAGTTATGGTCAAAATACCATAACTCTACATTACATAGTCGTGCCTGAGGCTTGATTTTTCACCTCTAGGCATGCATGGGTGTGCACATGGGCATGCCTGATTGGGTGATTTTTCCCCCTGGACACGCATGGGCGTACGTATGGGCGTGCCTGAGACATTACTCGACTGACCATGTCACACTCTTTTAGCCATAACTTCCTCTACAGAACTTAGATTCAATTGATTCAAGAAGTTATAGAAAGCTAGTTCAAAGGGCTACAACTTTTATGAAGAAACCTAGACTTAATTCGATGGTATGGATTGAAAAAAATGCCCTTGAATTGACTAATGATGTCAAAGCACATGAATATAACTCAATTCAAGCCATAATAATACATTTTAAACACACTAATCCATACCAAACATCCAAAACATCACAACAAGATTTCCAAACATTCAAACAATATTGTTAGTGCCTCATATACACTAAATTTCATCATTTTAAACAACTCTATCAATCACAACTCACATTCATCCACATTCAACATATTTGCAAATATAATGTGATAATGCATATTATGCAAGTTAGTTATCCTCACACGTTCACACACGTTATGCACAAGCTCACTTTTTCTTTTCTTTTCTTTCTTTTCTTTTTCATATATCCGCGGCCATTCCTGACATTCTCTACCCCTTTCAATCTCAGATCTCACACGTGTGCGCATATATATATATCACATGAATGGCCACATCTGAGACTCTCTGCCCAGCTCAGTCTCAGATCATGGAGCTTAAACTCTACACACACATATTCCTCACATTTCTCATATTCCTCACAAGAATGCAATATGCATACATTTCATTTTCACACTATACCACCTCAAGTGCTTTTTAAATTTCAACATATATTAATATATCATACCACACTAGTGGCTTGCACATCAAAGGTACCCATACTATATTCTCATATCAATCAATATGCATGTGCATTAATCATTTCACAATCAATACCACTCGAAGTGGCTTGCACCCAAAGTGCCAATATTCACATATCATTATAATCACATCTCTATCAATCTTGTCACTTTAATAGCATACATAAGTCAACACAATCAAATAATTATAATTACATGAGAATTAAAATATGTAAGTATTGTATTAACAATTACTTACCTTAAAGCTTCAACTCCTTCACAAGCAAAGTTCCCTCTTACTGAGTAGGGTCTTTTCCTCTTCCACTTTCTACACCCAATTATTTACCAATCCAAACAAACAAACATTATAATTAATTCTAACACACAAAGTGTAATTTAATGCTCTAATTCAAAATAACCTAAAGATACACACACTAATCCAAAAACCCCCAAATTGCTACCCAAGCTAGGGTTTTAAGTCCTCTTCTAAATCCAATTGGAATCACTCAATTTGGACAAGTGTGGAATAAATTTTGGATTTTAGAATCCATTCAGCCCTAAAACAGGGTATCCAGTGAGCACTGAAATGTTTGATTCTACTAGACCCTTCTAACAACGAATTCAACTAAAACTCAAATCATAAAACATATAGAGGACTCTCTAAAGTTTCTAGGGAGTCTAACCTTATTCAAATCAAAGTTGTATAGCTCTAGATATGGCTAAAACATAGAAGCTTAACAATCAGCAAAAACAGAGCACGAGATTAACTACCAAAAACTCTATCCAAACTCAATCAAAAACTCAATTCACTTACCAAGAGGTGTTCTTGCACTTAGGAGGTTGCTAATTATAGCTTAAACTCCCCACGTCTCCTCCAAATCAGCTCTCCCTCTCTCTCTCTCCAAATCCCTAGTTCTTATAAAAGTAAAAATGGTGCAACTCTCTAATTTTTCTTAAGAAACTCCTCCCCCTTCATCTGTATAGCCACGTGAAGAAGAAGAGGATATAGCCAAAGTTTATGATATTTATTACCAAATATCCACTTTGGTCCTTAATGAAATAGTCTTCTTTCTAACTAGTCCCTAAACTTATTATTATTTCAATCAAAGCCTTACACTCTAGTCCCTTTCTACTATTCCAACATAATTTTAAACTTAATTAAAACTCACCATCTAGCATGCATAAAATATATCACATACGTCATACTCACGTATGTTTTAGGGCGGGTGTTACACAACACCTAGTAAAACTTGTATATTTTGACTCCATTTGAGCCCATATGAGTTGTGATCATCCATGTGACTTTAAAGGACATTAGTAAGGACTCTTGAGGACTTTAATGAGGCTTTAATTCAACCTCCAATGCTTTCTTTATCAATTAATTTAATCTAACTTATAATCATACTTAAACAAACATGTTAGTAACTCAAAATGGATTATTAAAGTTAAAACAATGGTTGATTTGAGATTAATCAACACATTAATCATGTGAAGGGTCAACAATGGACTATTCATCTTTATCATAGCATCTCCCCCTATGAACTTGTATAAATATAGTTTTATTTGTGTTGTTAGTGGTAACGGTGGTTTAACTTCGCTCTATCCTCCCTATCTGCTTTTAAACCTCTTGATGGCTAGTCAACAACTGGTCCATCTCATCTTGTATTGCCTTCACAAAGTGTTTCCTTTCGGGATCTTTCTTAACCTCCTTCAAATTTTCTATATTAGAAACAAAGAAGAAAGAAACCTCACAAATAACATTCTCTCATGTGTTTACACTCAAAGGATGTCACTCAATACTCATGTTTCACTTAATTAGGATTTTACATTTAAAATTCTCTCTTACAGTTCTTATGGAACTTAAGTTACTAATTATTAAATTAGACTCGATATGACACAAATAAAGCAAATTTAAAATTAAATTTGACTATAGGAACTAAAGAAAATGTAACAAACAAAAATGATATTCAAACAAAATACAAATAAAAAAATTGAAGTAAGTGTTTAAACTACCCCAAATGCTACTAATGAAGAATTTAGAATTTAAATATGGCAAGATTTTGAATTTGAAATCAAAATAACAACTTGGAATGTTTGTAGGCTGAATTCACTTTAGTCTTTAAACATAATTCATAATTTTTTTCTTTTGATTTTTTTCCTTTTTTTTTCTTTTTTTTTTTATGTAATACTAACTCATGGCCAAATTGAAGAACAAGAACTAAATTAATGAATTGATAAGTTAAACAAAGAATGTGTAGGATTAAGAATGAGAAGAAAATATAATTGACTTAACAAAGGATAAAGAAAACGAATTAAAAAGAAATCAAATTGACAACAAGATACAAATACAACGAATAATAGCAAATGATATGAATGTGGTTAACTTGTACCAAACCTATATATAATATTAATGCCTTTGTCAAAGATCGTTCATAAATCAAGCAAATAAAACTCTAATTTAAATTTGACTACAGGAACTAAAGAAAACGCAACAAATAAAAATGATATTCAAACAAAATACAAACAAGAAAATTGAAATAAGTGTTTAAACTACCCTAAATGCTACTAATGAAGAATTTAGAATTCAAATATGGCAAATATTTTGAATTTAAAATCAAAACAGCAACTTGAAATGCTTGTAGGCCAAATTCACTTTAGTCTTTAAGCATAATTCACAATTTTTTTCTTTTGATTTTTTTTTCCTTTTTTTTAGTCTTTTTTTTATGTAATACTAACTTATGGCCAAATTGAAGAATAAGAACTAAATTAATGAATTAATAGGTTAAACAAAGAATGCGTAAGATTAAAAATGAGAAGAAAATATAATTGACTCAACAAGGGATAAAGAAAATGAATTAAAAAGAAATCAAATTGACAACAAGATATAAATACAACGAAAATTAAAGATACATACTTGATTAATGAGCCAGAGCTCTAATACCAAATGATATGAATGTGGTTAACTTATACCAAACATGTATGTAATAATAATGTCTTTGTCAAAGATCGTTCATAAATCAAGCAAAGAAAACTCTAATTTCCAACAAGACTCTTAAATAATATGTACTTAAAAACCTTAATTATAAATAATTAAAGGTCGTTTAATATAAACCTAAGATTAACTAAGTCAATTTTAAGTTTAGATTAAACTAGGTTTGAATGTACCAAGCCTTCACTTAATAAATTTATTAAGTTTTTTTAAGAACAAAAGAAAGAATTAAAATCTCACAAAAGAATTCAAATTTTATTGAAAAACTAATTTATTTAATACATTGTTTTTAGATGCCTTTATATAAGTATTACAAAGTTTGGAAATAAAGCTAAGTAAAACTAATCCTATTAGGAAAAGGAAAATTAAAATAGGAAGAATTCTAATAAAGATAAAACTAAAATAAGTTGTTTAAGACTTAGTCAACTCTTCTAAACCCTAATTAATATTCCTAAATAAAAGAAATAAATAAAGAAATCCTATAATAACTTAAAAACCTTAAAAAAATCCTAATTACATTCAGTTCTGGACACACGGCTGTGTTGAAGTGGCACACAACTGTCTGTGTCAAAATCTATAAGTCAATTTCAGTTGTCAGGTATAATTGTACGGACGAGGTCACACAAATGTGTCTGACCTAGTTTGATCCAGTCATTCTCATATATAGCTGTGCAGAATGGGTCACATAACCGTGTCAGCTTCCTAATCTTCAAATCTAACTCAGGAGCTTCTCAAAAAGCTTCATTCATCCTTGTACTCCTCTGGCACTTGAATTTGCATCCTTTTTTAAGGATCATATCATGTGCACTTCAGAGAAACTACAAGAAAAAACCTAGTTAGCTCTATGGTTGAGAGAGCTGAGTGACCTTAATAACTCTTATTTTGAGACGATAAGAAAAAAAATAAACTCCTCATCGCCATTCTTGCAATAATAATATATTAGAAAAGATGTATTACACTTGTAACATTAACAAAACAACAACACTTAAGATTAAAATCTAAATAGCATTTTTTTTCTTTTTTTATGTTTGGTTTTGTGCAGCTGGGTTTCAAGCAAAAATCTAGCCATGGAAGCAGGCCATAGGCTGCAAGCACACAAGAAGCTCTGTTTGGCTACTGGAGTTCTAGCATAAATCTGGCCATGGAAATCAGCCATAGGCTGCAACAGACCGGTTCACATAAGAAGCTTTGTTTGGTTAGTAAGGCTACTGACCTTGTTCATGTCGAACTTGTATTTTTGGTCTTCAACCTCCGACTCAAAGTGCACAAGAGTCTCTAGTTTAGATCAAAGTCTATAGTTTGGGCTTTTATTTTTGCTTTCTTTAGTTTAGTTTTTTTCATTTTAAAATCATGTACCTTCATTGGTCTGGCTTGGTCCTCTCTCATTAGATGAGAATGAGACGATAAGTCGACTAAAAGTGGTCCTTAGAATTATGATCCCTGAGCAGGTAATGGTTTTTAGTTGTTTTAGTGGTATGTAGGTGCTTCCTTGATGCTTAGGTTAGAAGTTTATCAACCTTTTTAGGGCTGTGTAAGGCTAGACCTTGCTTAGCTTCATTTGCAATGAATGATATTTTCATCATGTTCAAAAAAAAAATGAAACATTTATATACACACCATCCACAACAAGTCACACATCAAAATTAATATCACATTTCTCATTCTTGAATTTTTTTCAGAAACAAAACAGAAAATAAAGCTTTCTTTTGTGATACAAGTAGTTATATAAGGACGGTAAATGGAACCTGTAGTTAGGGTTTTGATTAAGTAGAATAGAGAGGGACTGTAAGCAAATATGGCAGGGAGGATGATCAACATCAGACATCTTAATAAGGCACATGGCATTAGGAACAGAGTTGGAGCGACTGGTTCCAAGAAAGATCATAGCTAATGATTTAACATCATTGACATCATGATCATGATCATGACTATTGGTGTTTTGAGTTTGAATTTGAGGGTCCATTTTATTATTGTTGTTAGCATTTTAAAGAGACATGAGGGGGAACCAACAACCATTGAGATTAGTTGAGGTTGTTCTCACTTAAGAGATGTCTTGAGTTTGAGTTATTGTGAATGCAATAATATTAAATAATTGTTATGAGATCTTTACCACTATTATGGTCCTACTCAGGTCAAACCAAATTAATATTGTAAAATGTTTGAATTAAATTTTTTTTTTTATAATTGAATATCTAAACTAGCAATTATTTTCTAAAATGATGTTACCCAAAGACTTTATAGGTTAAAATATTTTTTCTATTTTAAGTAGTAATTAAATTTCCTACTTCTATATTATATTTTTTAATTCAATTTAATTCATTATATTAAATTAAAAAATTACTAAGTATTATTCAATTAAATGAAATAAAATTAAAAATTAAATCATTATTTTTAGAAATTAAAGTAATATTTGATTTTTTAAATTAAATATAGTTAAAAAAAAATTGTACCTTTCATTGCACCAATTGAAGGGAGTCCTACTGCTTAAAAATCTAACTCCTTCCAAACATCGTCAACTAAGGGGATGCTTTTGCCACTGTTGTTGATCCTCTCAGTTAGCTTATCAGCTTTTACAAGTACACTCATTCCCTTGCTCAAGTTTCAAACCCAACAATCCATATGCAATTTCACCTTCGAGATTTTGAGAGACGACTGCCATTGCAACCTCATCAAACAGTTCCTCATCTTCTTTACCAAACAATTTCACCTTCAACTCTTTCGAGAAGCTTCTTGACGAGTCGGATTTTAAACTTTACTACAGTAATTCATGGATTTTGCGAGAGCAATATAGATGCTGCTCTATCTTTGTTGGAGGACATGTATCTAAACAACAAACATCCTGAATTCCTGATGTAGTCAAATTCACAACAAGAATTGATACTTTGGCAAAGGAGGGTAGAATAGAGGAGGCTACTGAATTTACAATGAAGATGCTTAAGAAGGGAATAGATCCTACACCCGTGACATACAGAACAGTGATTCGTCACTATTGTAAAATG
>CATIWO010429186.1:0-10646 GCA_949673435.1 Macaranga tanarius
AAATTTTTTTATTTTTTCTTTTTTGTTACAAAATGTTTTTGATGATCCAATTTTTTTCTTTTGATAAAATTTAGAAATATTTTTTTTTCTTCATAAATTTTTATAACTTAAAATTAGAATATATATATATATATATATATATATATATATATATATATATATATATATATATATATATATATATTGTGAATGTGTATGACCAATTGTGACTATAAAATAAAATATTTAGACTTTACACATTCACAATACATGAATAAAAATGTATGACCAATTGTAAATATATAAAATGAATAAATTGTAACTAATTACACATGCATGTATCTATAAAAATACTAAAATATTATGGAAAATATATTTGAGAAATAAAAAGTAATAATAATTGCAATTTTTTTAATGAAAGTAGAGTTTGAAATATAAATATTGCATATAATGAATTCCAAAATATTAACAACAAGTAATAAAAAAAATTATCAAAAATTATTGTTAATAAAATATGTATGTATGTATGTATGTATGTATGTATGTATGTATGTATGTATGTATGTATGTATGATATTTTGATCTAATAATTGATGAAGAAAAAAAATTATTTCTAAATTTTATTGAAAGAAAAAAAATGGATCATCAAAAATATTTTGTTTCAAAAAAGAAAAAATAAAAAATTTTCAAAATTAAAACAAAAAAAATTATATTATTTGTAGTTAATGAAGTATATGAGTGGTATTAAAGTCTAAGAGAAAGTGAATTTCAAAAGTATTTGAATTTTGGATTAAATTGAAAAATTAAATGTCTTGAGGATTAAAAAATTTATGTGCAAAATTTGAAGGACTTAAAATATAGTGAAGGTACCAATTTGAAACAAAAATAAAAGTTAAGTAACGGAAAAGATAAAAATCAAAATTAAAGAACCAAATTGAAACAAAAGTCAAAGTTAAGTGACCATTGGGGCAATTTACCCACCAAATAAGAGATAAGTTTTATTTTGAATATATACATTAGGGTAATGTTTATTGTCACGCTGCGAGTAGAAACGTTGCACGTAGCGATAATGACTGGATTTATTCCAAAAATTTAATGTCCCTGGCAAATGGGGACTCTTTTATAATTTAAAAAAATTAATTGTTCAAAAAAGTAATTATATGAATTAAGTGTTGATTTGTTCAACAAAAAAATAATTGTTTCAACTTTTTCCCAAATCTTACAGTAGCTGGCACATGTGCACATTAAGTATAGATGCAAGCGCATGCAATTTAAAATTAAATAAATTTAATTAAATAATAGGCTTAATTATTGTTGGATAAATACATCCATAACTTAATCTGTTTAAGTTTTTAATTTGGTGTAAAAGACTCCTAATTATAGTCTATTACCTACTCTTTTAATGAGTATAGGTTTTATGTTTTGTACATAGAACAACACATGTAACACAACACACAACACCTCAAGAAAAATATTCTGCGTATTTTTCCTCTCTCTCTCAACACACCAAAAATACTCTGTGTATTTTTCTCCCATTTTTATTCATCCTAGTGATTTTTAGTTTGTGAAGACAATAACCTTTGCTCTAGTAGTCAAGGCTTCGATCAACATATTTACTACAGTTTCCGCTGCAGGAGAAAAGAGTCAATAATCTATATCTCTTTATGATTTATTATTCCTTGCTCTTTTTCTTTCATTGTTATCAGAGAATGTCGTCATGATTTAGTATCATTGGCATGATATTGTTGAAAACTTAAATTGAAAACATGATTTTCGTCAATTGGTTAATATACTGCAATTTACGAAAATCTATATTTTTCTGTCTTGTAGTGCATGTACATATTTTTATTTTTAATTTAATGTGCAAAATTGATATCATTATTAAGGAAGGGCTATTTTTAAGTTTTGACCTCACTAATGAGACGAGAACACCTGAAAATTCCCCACCGAAAAAAGTTCGGACGGCTAAATCCGCTGGGAAGGCAGCGTGTGACTTGCACGCGCCACCGTCAGCGAGTGGAGCAAAAGCTCCACTCATACATCACCGGGCCACGTGGCGAAAGCTGATTGGGTAGCTCGAGCCATGCGGTCCAATAGGCTTCTGCCACGTGGCAGAAGCGATGAGTCAGCATCCACGTGGCAGATGACGTGTTTGACATGTCAACCAATATGACTAATTGGGGAGTACCATGTGGCAGACACGTCAGCAAGCATGTGACACGTGGCGATGATTTTAGCCGCCATGTCAGTACTTAGGACCAATCGCATGACGCCACGTGGACCAATCACATTGTGACACGTGGCATCAATAATTAAAAAAAAGGTATTTTTGCTCCACGCGTCTGAAGGCGCGTGAAGCTTGTACAAAACTCTATTTTGATCCCTGTTTTTTCTAGTATGTATATTTTACTTTTTTTTTATTTTTCAGTATAATTATTGTAAATTTTTGAGCTTGCAAAAAATAATTTTTAATTTTTTCCTTGTTATAAAAATATTTAACTAGTTAAATATTGTTTAAAAATTATTTGCTGTCTTTAATAAAATAATTTGTGAAAATTAAAATTTTAAAATTGTATTTTTTGGAATTTTTTATTATCTCCATGCATAATGATTTTAATTGAAAATAAGTTTTCAATTATCATTATATTATTACTATGTGTGACAAACTAAAATTCTATTGTGTATAGAAAAAGGAGTCAATATACCTGTACCCGCAGTCATTAGGACTGACTATCATCGGCAAAGGGTCCGTCATCTTCGAAAAGAGATTTGTAAGATGAGGATGGAGACTATAGGCGTGATGATGATATTGATGCATTAATTGAACATATAGTACGTGTTCATGAAAAGATGCGAAAGTGTGCTTTGCGTGGTGGTTACTCTCGAGGCCGTGACCTCAATAGTCTTATGTCTGATATGATAAAGACCCTTAATCGTAGGGATTATGGGCAAATTTTAGACCAAGTGTGGATTAATAAGATTAATCACAGCTATTTTGATGCTATTAGAGCATTTTTGAAAATCATATCAAGGCGATGGGTGATGAGAGTGGTTCTTCCTCCTGAAAGCATGGTCCTAAGAAGTGGATGAATTATGAAGCGTTTACAATAAAGAAGCAAAATTATGTACTCTGTTCCTTATGCACTCAAGTATATAATATATGAGTCTTACCCCTTATTGGGCATTTACCTGCCTAAAGCGACAGTTCCCTAAAATAGTTTTAGTAACTATTGTTTTAGTGATATCATTTGATGTTTAGTACATCATTATTTGAGTTATGATTGTTGGATTTGGACGTTTATTTATGGTTTTAGTTTCATTTACAATTTCTTAATAAATGTTTGAGATACATGTTACCAATAAATGCAATTTCTTATTTTGTTTATTTAATTGCACTTATTTACAATATTTGAATGTGTTTATTTATTGCATCATTTAAAATTGTTATAAAAAAGACCAAATTAAATGATCATAAAAACTTTAGAGTTAGAGAACTTCAAAGTTTGATACAATAATCTTTACTACTATGCATGAACTTTTAACTAGTAATATCAAATATTAGAACGGGGATCGTAATTGGAAACATAATGACCTCTTCGATTCTAGGTCTAGTGGGAGATTTTATTGGTTAATATGTTGAATGCATATTAGTTATGTGTATTGCCTATTCTCCTAATGAAGTACAACCAGTAATCATTGAAGATCACGAGGATCAACAATGACAACTGCCACCAAGTCCGTTGTTGCTGAGCTTAACAAAGACCTCAAGTTGAATGAGAATAATTATGAGGTCTGGAGCATGAATATTCAATATGTGCTTGAAGAACAAGAGGTTCTTAACATGCTCAACATTTTTATGAATGAGCCTGAGGATGGACCCACTATCCAGTATAGACGGGATAGAGAGGCATACCAAACATAAAAGAAGAAGAATTCTTCTACTCGCATCATTCTGCTTAGCACAATGGATGATGACATTGCTAAGCAATTCAAAAGGTATGAGAATACAATGGAACTTTAGAATGCTTTAAGGGAGATGTTTAGAGGTGTGTCCTTGACTAAGCTCCGCTCATTGACTATTGAGTTCGACACCTACAAGAAATGTTTTGATCATACAATGAAGAAATATCTAAGAGAGATGTCAAATATAATTAGTGAGTTAAATGATGTCGGTCATATGTTGACTGAGGAGCAAAAGATTCGAGCTGTCATCCGCTCTTTGCCTAACAGTTGGGAGCATATGAGGATGCACCTAACACACTCAAAGAATATAAGGAACTTTGAGGATGCTGCGCAACATTTAGAGTTAGAGGAAGATTGACTTGCGTCGGTGAAAGTTAATGCACAAGTGCATTACGCCCAAGGAAGCTCCTCTGCTGGAACAAGTTCCAACAATAATAATTAAGGCAAAGGGAAGGCTAAGGGGCCTAAAAATCATAAGCAAGAATATAAAAAGAAGGCAAGGTAAAAGAACAAGAGAAAAACTAATGTTGCATATGTGAGGTGCTACAACTGTCAATAAAAGGGGCACGATGCAAAAGATTGCACTGACCCTAAAAAGGTATAACCCATTTACTCATATGTGAGTGAAGCTTATGCATCTAGTTCACTATTCTTAACTGAATTTAATCCTTTGTGGGTTATTGATTCAAGAACAACCGGATTGTAGAACCTTCGTAGATTTCTGATGAGTACCTGACGGAGAGAGATGGATCTATGTAGGAAATAATGAAAGAATCTCAGTTAAGGGAATAGGCACATGTAAATTAGTTTTACGTGATGGTCGAACCCTTCTCCTACATAATGTTCTCTATGCTCCAAGTATTCGTAGGAATTTAGTATATGTTCTAGTTTTATTGAAATTTGGTTTCAATTGGTACTTTTATGATGACAATGTACGTTTGTGTTTGGGTACAACATTTTATGGTTCTAGTTTTGTAATGGATGGTTTCATTGTTATGGATGTTGATTACGTCGATTTCAATAATAATGCTAGTTTTTCTTTAATTACTTCTTCGCATGATTAGGAAAATGATGTGCATTTATGGCATGCTAGATTGAATCACATTGCCCAATACTACTAGAAAATAAGGATTTAGCGATGGATTTTACCGATGAATTTTCGACGGATTTCCTCATTACCGACGAATCCTATTCCGTCTGTAAAATACCCGTCGCTAATTATTACCGACGGATTTTAAAATCCGTTGGTAAATTAGCGACGGATTTACCGACAAATTCTAATCCGTCGGTAATTTTGGGCTTTTTATTTTTTTTATTTTTTTAATAATAGTTATATAATTATTAGATTTTTGATATGATTGATTATTATAATTTTTAGATTTTTGATATGATTGTGGCTGTTGTAAATTGTATAAACATTAATTATAATTTAAATAGAACTTATAATCGTATTAAAAAAATATAAATAAATATATTTGAAACACAAAATCACATGACAATAAAATAATAATATAGAAATAAACGTACAATTTATCAATTATTTCAAAAATATGTTACATAAACAGTGTGAAAACCTACTGGTCCGCTAAATCTGTAGTAAGATCTAGACCAACATCACCCTCAGCATCTGAAGGAGCTGTGTGTGAAGGTGGAGAAGGAGATGAGTGCAGAGGTACAAGAGGTCGCATACCAGAATTGTGTGCCCACCTCGTCAAAGTCTCTAGCTCGCGCAAGAATACGCTAACCTGGTCATCATACTCACGGCGAAGCTCAGAGCGAAGCTCAGCTCGAACAACCTCTAATCTACTATGCACAGACCTCTCAACCGCATCATCAAAAGCGGCCTGAGAAGGAAACATGTCCTGCATCGAGGATGTCTCACCAGTAGTATGGGAACTGCTCGTATAATATGTCAACATTGAAGATCCAACACCGTAGACTCATTGTTTTTGTACTCCTTCAGCTGCTTGAAGGAAAATCTAGTTCTCATCAACTTCAGGTGCCTCTCCTCCCTCCTCTGCGGGTTGCGAAGCGGCATCCATCATCTCTTCGAAATGTGCCTAAATCAAATGACAAAAATCAAATACATTATCATATTATGTCATATGTGCAAAAACTACTTACACATGTACATTATTTAGTTTTGGCCACTAAACATAATACAATATCCAGTGAAAATATTTTCATACTTACATTAATTGTCTCTGATCTCTTATCAATAAATTTGCTTCTATCTGACTTGCTAGTATGGGTAGTCTTGAACAATTTATGTGCACTTGATTGCACTCCATCCTGCTCAGTCTGCATATTATTTATAGTTTTAACAAATGAATAATATTGGTTTTTATTATTATACAAAAATAAAGAATATAATAAAATAATTAATATTAATACATTAATATAGTTCACAATGACATGCATTATCAAACAATAATTAATTAGCTATTTATTGCATATAATTTGTGACATTAAATATTTAGAACGTACCATAGCTCGCTCATGGTCACGCATAGATCTAGACCCTCCTGTGTGCTTCGAAGGACCTGTACCTGGACCGGCTTTTTCAGTTAGCTAATTTTTGCTTGTTTGGGTACACTTTTCAATGCTTTTTAACCTCCTGTGTGCTTCGAAGGACCTGTACCTGGGCAATAATAGACTTGCGCAGCCTGAGCAGCTAACACAAATGGTTCATACTTATTAAATATGCGTCTATGGTTTATGTCAACCAATTTGTAAGCTTCATGCATAATAGTTCCACTATTTGGTGTCTGGTTGAACCAATCGCACTTGAATAACACCGTTCATTTCATTGGCAATGCTGGATATTCAAGCTTAATAATTTCTATTAATATTCCATAATAATCACTCTCCGTAATACTATAATTAGAGCCTTTTATGCAAACACCAATATTCATTGTTGCTTGATCGGTGCCATATGCTTCGATGTGAAACCTATAGCAATTTACAAAAAACCCTTTGAATGTTCTCACTGATCTAAGTGGTCCTTGCGCTAGGCTTCTCATATAAGGATTTGAAACATTGTTTGCCTGGTTTTGTGCCTATAATATAATCAATAAATTAAGTGATTACATGTCAACACAAAATGATCTTAATTTGTTATGACAGTTTTCAGACAATAAAAATTGTGTACTTACATAGTGATAAAACTATGAAGCAAATTCCCTCTCGAGCAACCCGTCAACCTCTTTATCCATAATTTCTAAGTCATACTCTCATAGAGTATTCACATACAATATAGTTCAAGAATAAATTTCACACAATTATTACATTGCATATGATTGAATGTGAATTAATGGGGATAGTCCTTACGTTGTATAAGGTTGCACTTCTAGACAATTTAGTAATACATAAGTCATTGCTGCCTTATATTCAGGGTCCGTCAACATCCGTACGTGACCCAGCCATGCCTATAGGTTGTCCATGTCGCTTAAATACAAAAATTTGGTCAATGTCAGCCTCAACATTAGATTCAGGGACCTCATTCCTGTGCAGTCTTGTAGAAAATATTGCATCCCTATTCTGAAAATAATATGAAGCAAACTTCGCCGCTTCTTCAATAAGATATCCATTACATATTGACCCTTCCACACAAAATTTGTTTGTGACTTTCCTTTTCAGCTTTCTCAGGTCTCTGAGATAATGTCAACTATTATAATATTTATTTATTATTCATGAAGGTCAACAATAATATCAGTTGGTCAAACATACCTTTCAAAATGATACATCCATCTGTATTGCACAGGACCTGCAATTCTAGCTTCACAGGCAAGATGTTCAATTGAATCGAAGAAACTTGGTGGAAAGATGCACTCAAGCTTGCATAATATCACTGTAATGTCCTTATCTATACGAATTAGATCATTCTCATTAAGAGTCGTTGTAGTTAACTCTCGAAAAAATAGGCACAACTCAGTTATGGGTTCCCACACTTCTTTTGGTAAAAGTTCTCATACAGCAATCGGTAATAACCTCTGCATAAAAACATGACAATCATGGCTTTTCATACCAGACATCCGCATTCCAGTTGCATCGACACATCTGCCCATATTTGACATATAACCATCGGGAAACCTCAGCTTTTTCACCCATTCAAATAATAGTACCTTCGAATCTCTGTCTAAGACATATGAGGCCTTAGGATATTTCCCAATTCTACCATCTTTAGCTAATTGAGGCCTCCGATATATGACATTCAACTCTTCTCGGGATTTGACATTATCTTTTTATTTCCCAGGTACATTAAGAATGGTATTAAAAATATTATCAAATACATTTTTCTCAATGTGCATAACATCAAGATTGTGTCTAATTAGTAGTGTGCTCTAATACGGTAAATCTTAGAAGATGCTCCTTTTGTTCCAACCACAAGTTTTAGTAAGCATCCCATTGATTTTTTCAGCATCAATTTCTGTCATTTTCTTGAATCCTCTGTTCATTAATTCATCAACAATAGATTCCCCAGTTCAGACATCCCTAAACTGATTAGTGACTCTCTTACCCTTAATGAAAGCAGTTGTATTTCGCCTAAAAGGATGGTCTTTAGGTAAGAATTTTCTATGGTTGTCGAAACATAATTGTTTACCACTGCAAGGAAGCGTAAATGCATCCGAGTCCTCCATGCAAAGTAGGTAAGCTAGTCTTCCTGTTGTTTTCCATCCAGACAACATTGAATAAGTAGGGAAGTCATTTATGGTCCATAATAATGCTGTATGGATTCGGAAATTCTATCTCGTTGAAATGTCATAAGTTTGAACCCCTTTAGACCATAAGTCATTTAGTTCAGCTATTAAACAATGAAGAAACACATCAACACGCGCTTTAGGATTTCTTGGACCTGGGACTAGCACAGTTAGGAATATGAACTCAGGCCGCATGCATAGTGATGGAGGTAAATTATATGGGGTGATGACAACTAGCCAAGAAGAGTATTACTAGCCAGTTTGCCCAAATGGCTGAAATCCATCTGAACACAAACCAATCCATACATTACGCACTTCATCAGTAAAATCTTCATGCTTATGATCAAATAGTTTTCAAGCAAGTGCATCGGACGGGTGAGACATCTTACCGTCTTCTGTCTCATGCTTTATATGCCATCGCATCTCACTAGCCGTTGCATTAGAGGAATAAAGTCTTTGGAGCCTAGGTGTTAGGGGGAAGTAATGCATTTTCTTGTACGAAACATTTACTTTCCTCTTCGATGATTCCTGTCTATGAGGCTTATACCTATCATAACCACAGAACTTAAAATTAAGTTTATCTGAGTCTGTACCCCAAAATAGCATGCAGTTGTTAAAACAATAGTGTATCACTTTCACAGGCAAACCCAAACCCTAAACTAACTTCTTCGTGCTGTAAAAGTCTTTCGGTATCAAATTATCGTCAGGGAGGGCTTCCTGAAGGAATTCACTAAATTCATTATATGCACTCTCCGAAAGTTGATGCGTACATTTTAGGTCTAATATTCTAATAGCTGCAGACAATTGAGAATGTCTGATATTCCCCGGCCATAATTCTTTTTCAGCTGCATGCATCATGTCATAGAACTTTTGTGCTTCCGGGTTTGGTTGCTCATCTACAACGGATGGATTCAAAGTAAGACCAGCAGCATCAAAAACCATTCTCTGGTACGAATAATAGTTCTCATCATTAGCCTGATAAGATGACTGGGGGGAAAAAGTGTTGGCAATAGTGTCGACATCAAACATCATTCTCTGCTCACCGTGATATATCCAATCCTAGTAATCAGGCACAAACCCATTCTTTAAAATGTGGAAACGCACAGTGTCAAGTTCATGGAAATATTAGTTTCTACACCTAAACTTCATGCACGGACACTTAATTTTACCCCCACTCATGCACTCAGGATGTGAAGTTGCAAAGGCAATAAACTATTCAACATGATCAACAAACTCTGAGGATAATAGCCCATTGATAACTCTTCCTTCATACATCCATAACCGATCTTGTCTCATTTCGATCTGTGTACAGCTGAATGTTCATTGACCAGTAATTAAGGGTAAAGTTAGTTAATTAGTATAAATATGGGGAACCTATCTGTGTACAAGCCTGTTTAAGTGAACAGGTATGTAAAGGTTTGGCCCTAACCCATTTATATAATTGGCGCTAACATTCGATCATGTTTGCATACAGTATATATAAAATTTGTCAGCCTTTTGCCGTCATTCTCCAAGTGCACAATTCGTACTACATACTCAGCAAAGCCAGATGAACCATACTATGATTTAGTTTTGCATGGCATATAGTATGATATGCACCCAGAGAATAATTGCCAAAAATATGTCAAACATTTGTATATTGTATGCACTAGTTTTGTACGTGATCGAGAATGTCAACATCACTTATACAAACTGTCCACTCGGATAATCCAATGCACTAATTGTTCAATGCACTGGATGGATAACACTACTAGAATGCAACAATTTACCGACGAAAATTAGCGACGGCCAGTTTTCCGTCGCTAATTCCCGACGGATTAGCAACGAATAGTGATTAGCGACGGATTTTAGCGACGGATGTAAATCCGTCGCTAATTAGCGACGGATTTGAAAATCCGTCGCTAATTTGTAAACATTATTAAAAAAAAAGTATTAATTTTTGGTATTATATGAATAATTCTATTAATTTTATTAATCACCATAGTACTAAATTTCAATATTAAA